>JAENRT010000009.1:135564-167827 GCA_032173475.1 Amanita phalloides | reverse complement strand
AAGTATACCCAATGCGACGAAATTCTAACCTTTCCGTTGGTCAAAGGGTCAGCAGCGGGTCCACCGATGCTGCCGCTTCGTCGTCGAATGTGCTGAAACATCTTGTCGACGATGTTTTCACAAAATGGGTAACACCCCAAAATAACTCGTTTTGGTTCGCAGTTGGACTTGAAGCGCTCGCCTTTGAGTTCTTGATGTCCGAGCCGTGGCCCATCATGAGATTGATCCTTATGTCAGTATCGGCCTTTTCGCAGATGCAGTGTTGTCACTTCCTCCAAAATTGCCTCGTGAACGAAGCTATGTTTATGTAGAGCTCGGAATAACTTCTCGCGTGGACATCCGGAACGGTGCTTTCAGCGTCGAAGGCAAACTATCTCCCAATTCGTTCATCTTACACCCTTCCTGCCACTTGCTTGGAGGATTTGCTCTTTACTATTGGTTCGATCCGTCGCCCTACGCTGGAGACTTTGTTTTTACAGTACGTCGCTCATGCCATTATCCAAGCACTCTTACTCATATTCATTCTACTAGATCGGAGGTTACCACCCTGCTTACCAGCCTCCGTCTCACTATCCAAGACCTCAGCGTTTAACTATTTCATGGCAGCTTGACAGCAATCTCAGTATTACTGGAGAGTCATTCTTCGCAATTACGCCCAAGGTTTGCATGGGTGGAGGATCACTCTCTGTCCTGTTCCAACTAGGCGGCCTCCGAGCGCACCTGAATGTCCACGCTCGATTCCTCATGGTATGGAGCCCATTCCATTTCATGGGAGACATCGGTGTCTCCGTGAGCGTGGGGTACCGTGGCAGGTTTTTATTCTGGACATACAACATTGAAATCGACATTTTTGCTCACTCCATCTCGAGGGCCCCCGTTCGTGCGCATGTTCACATTCGCTTTGGCTATTCGGATTCGACATCTACTTTGGGAGCCATCCTAGTCCTCCACCTCCGTTGAGCCTGGAGGAGTTTTGGGACCTGTTGTCTCGGTCAAGCAATCAGTCCAATAGTGGACACGATGCTGGAATTACCCTTGTCGTCGAGTCTGGGTATGTACAAGGAAAAAGCTCACAAGTGTCCCCTAAACCTGGCGAACCGTGGATCGTCACCGCCGGCCAATTCAAATTCAATGCCCAGTGCCGCTTCGCATTGCGTAATGTGAAGTACAAATCTGGATCGGATTGGACAGATGTGTGCGCGAGTCCGACCCCTCCGAATGTTTATTCAAAGCCCATGCATACGACCAAGCCCGTCGAGTCGATTCTCAAGATTAACATTTTGGACAATGAGACGTCACAGGATGTTGGGGGTTTCACGTTCCTCCCATTGACAAAGAATGTACCGTCGGCAATGTGGGGCCAGTGTGAGTGAAGCCAAACTCTTAAATTCACGTCGATAGCTAAAAAGTTTTTCAGATGATTCCAACAACGACCCATCTCACGGACACACGCCTGATGACCTTCTCGACAGCAACAATTCAACAGTCAGAGATATGCTGACAGGCATACATGTGATAGCACCGAAAGCAAAGTATCCGGATGACCACATCCTGCCTTTCAATGCGCATGACACTATGTTCGTTGAAATCCTCAAGGGTGGAAGGTTTCCTGTTGAAAATCCGTCCCGCGAAGCCAATGCGTGGTTACCCAAAACAACCAGTTGGAATGGTGCGAAACAGGCCTGGTCCGAGCCTGCAGAAACTTGCGAATTAGCGGTGAGGGAATGGGCCAACGTTTTTGGATGGGTTGGCAAGTTTATTGGAAAACCCCCAACTTTTCTTGTCGACAACCTTGAGAAAGTGTACCTGTACATTCCGGAGGTTACTAGCTCGTAGATATGGCAGCAAATCGTCAATTTGTGTGTACTAGTTAGTGTTGCCAACGGCTAGGCTAAAAGCCGCAAGCTGGCTTAGCCCCCATACCTCGTGTGATCTAAGATCATCCGTTTACTGCTTCCACTTCCACTCGCGACACAATGACTGGAGGTCCAAATAGAACACGCTCGTAAATAAGACAAAAAAGCTACTCAAGGCGACTATCACTACATCTGATGAGGAGGATACGAGGACTCCCAAAAGACCTTTATCATCTCTAACGTGGTTTCACTCTCCTCCATCTACCCAGATCGGTATCGCGCCGTGTTTTTGGCGGCCGCTGACCCGAAAGAGTGCAAGGGGGTGAGCGAGAAAGGAAGTGGGTATTGTTTATGATTGCCGGAGGGCATTTTGCAGGTACGGTTGTGGGGGTGGGCCGGTCCAGTGGTGCGGAAGAGGGCGGGACGCCCCATCGGTATACTAGTGAGTGATTTGTTGTGCGGTGTGAGTGAGCAGAAAGGCTAATGGATGTATGTGTAGTTCGTAGGACTCGAAATAGGTTTCAATGTGAACGATAATGCGAAGGGGCCAGGCATTGCGCGATGCGAGCCATCCACGTTACGTGTGAATAGGGATTGAATGCGTTGACAGGACATTCATGACGTGTTGGGAGAGTGGGCAGAGGACATTGACGAATGCGAACCAATCTGGATACGCGCGAGCGTGTCCGGTGGCTTTTCTGTTGCTTCAGAAGGGCTAGAAGGCGAGTTGTAGTCTTTCACTCAGATGCCCAACAAACGTCAAGTTTAATGCGGCAGAGGTACTTTCACAGCCCAAACCTATCGTTTCTATACACACGAATTGCTATGTCTACGAGCTAGTAATATCCGGAACGTACACGTACACTTTCTCAAGGTTGTCGACTAGAACAGTTGGTGGCTTTCCGATAAACTTACCAACCCATCCAAAAACGTTGGCCCACTCGCTCACCGCTACTTTGCAAGTTTCTGTAGGCTCGGACCAGGCCCGTTTCGCATCCTCCCAACTGGTTGTTTTTGGTAACCACGCTTTGACTTCAGGTGACGGATTCACAACTGGAAACTTTTCATCCCTGAGGATTTCAATGAACATAGCGTCGTGCGCATTGAAAGGTGGGATGTGGTCGTCTGGATATTCTGGTTTCGGCGCTATTACATGCATGCCTGTCAGCATGTCCTTGACTGTTGAATTATTGCCGTTGAGAAGGTCATCAGACGCGTGTCCACGGGATGGGTCGTTGTTAGAATTATCTTAAAAATGTTTTAGTTATCGACGTGAATTATGAGTTTGGTACCACTCACATTGGCCCCACATTGCCGAAGGTACATTCTTTGTCAATGGGATGAACGTGAACCCCCCGACATCCTGTGACGTCTCTTTGTCCAGAATTTTAATCTCGAGAATCGACTCAATGGGCTCCGTCGTGTGCATTGGCTTTGAATAGACCGAAACGCCACTCTGGTACACATCCACCCAATCCGACTCGTCTTTGTACTTGACAACATGTAATGCGAAGCGGCACTGGGCATTGAATTTGAATTGGCCAGCGGTTACGATCCACGGTTCACCAGGTTTAGGTGTAACTTGTGAGCTTTTTCCTTGTGCATACCCAGCCTCGACGACAAGGGTAATTCCAGCATCGTGTCCACTGTTGGGCTGATTGCTTGATCGAGATAACAGATCCCAAAACTCGTCCAGACTCAACGGAGGCGGAGGACCAGGATGATTACCAAAGTAGATATCGAATCCGAATATCCAAAAGTTGACGTGAACATTGCCACCGAACGGGGGACCCTCGAGATGGAGTGACGCAGAAATGTCGATTTCAATGGTGAATGTCCAGAATAAAAACTTGCCATGATACCCCACGCCCACAGATACACCGATGTCTCCCATGAAATGGAATGGGTTCCATACCATGAGGAATTGAGCGTGGGCGTTCAGGTGCGCTCGGATTGCACCCAGTTGGAACAGGACAGAGAGCGATCCTCCACCCATACAAACCTTGGGTGTAATCGCAAAGAACGACTCTCCAGTAATACTGAGATTTCTGTCAAGCTGCCATGAAATAGTTAAACGCTGAGGTCGTGGATAGTGAGACGGAGCCTGGTAAGCCGGGTGGTAGCCGCCGATCTGGGTAGAACGAATATGAGTAGGTGTACATGGGTAATGACATGAGCGACGTACTGTAAAAACAAAGTCTCCAGCATAGGGCGACGGATCAAACCAGTAGTAAAGAGCAAATCCTCCAAGCAAGTGGCAGGAAGGATGCAAAATGAACGAATTGGGAGATAGTTTGCCTTCGACGCTGAAAATGCCATACCGGGTATCCACGCGAGAAGCTATACCGAGTTCTACATATACATGGCTTTGTTCACGAGGCGATTTTGGAGGAAGTGACAAAACTGCATTTGCGAAAAGGCCGATACTGACATAAGGATCGATCTCAATGATGGCCACGGCTCGGACATCAAGAACCTCAAAGGCGAGCGCTTCAAGTCCAACTGCGAACCAAAACGAGTTATTTTGGGGTGTTACCCATTTTGTGAAAACGTCGTCTGACAAGATGTTCAGCACATTCGACGACGAAGCGGCAGCATCGGTGGACCCGCTGCTGACCCCTTTGATCAACGGAAAGCCTAGAATTTCGTCCGCATTGGGATACTTGACGTGAGAGTTGTAGCTACAATAAAGAACCCATTAGCACGAGAACCTCGGTGAAAGCCTGAAGTAGGTTATACCCAAATCCGAGCGAAATGCCATTAAGGGTCGCAAATTCTAGCTCTACAAGGGGACCGCTGAGTTGCGCGAAAAGGAAGAAAGTCTTAAACTCTTCTGATCCGTGAGTCACCGTTCCGTACGAAGCAAGTGCCAAGAAGCTATACGCTTTGAAGTTTACGGCAATACCTCCAGCGTAAAGGTCCATATCATTTGTAACAATGTGTTCAAGAAGACCAGCAAGAAGGATGGGTGGTTGGTCAAATGCAGCCGCGAAACCTTGAATCTGAACGGAGAGATCTGTTAGTTTAGGATCTGAGAATAGAGTTGATGAGAGTTTCAAGCCAAGGCCGAAGCCAAGTAGAGTCAGGCCTATCGGTCCAAGCGTAAGTGTGGCGTCGAGAACGATGATAATTTTCGAATCCTTGTATTGCAAACCAATGTTCGATAAAGACAACGGTCCAATGGATTTATGAACAGCGGCCTTGGACATACCACCACCGTCGCCGGAAACATCTCCTGAATCGCCACCAGAGTCAGCTGAAGCGGATTGGATGCTTTTTGAGACTTTGTCTCCATCAGGTTTTGATTTGGTGTCTCCTTTGGACTTTGATTTGGGACTACCAAACTTGTAATCAAGAACAGCCTGCAATCGGAAATGAGATGGTTGCAAAACAAAAGCAGAATTGATCCCTTACCGTCACCTTGCCGGAATCCTTGGTCAACAACATGAAATGACATCCCGCAGTAAGCACGATGTCGGTCGTGGCTGCACCTTCTGAAGGTTTGGACTCCTTGAAGACAATCCCTGTTTGTGGTGCAAAAGCGGTGCTGTTGATATCTGCGACTTCCGCTCTCGTTAATCCCGGAGTCTTGCTTTTATCTTGTACCCAAACGAATTCGAGACCATCAACCGGATTTTCAACCTGACCAATCACTGGTATAGTAAAGGAGGGAAGGATATCGACCATAGAGAAAACAAGGGCACGTTTTTTGCCAGACTTCTTGCTGCTGATTTGTATGAAGCTGAATTGGAATTTGTCGAGTGTAAGTCGGAACACAAGTACAAGTGGGGAGTCATTGGAAGACGCTTTGGAACATCTCAAGTAGACTGGCGAGTCTTTAGGTACTTGTTGCGATGCTGGGTCATGTTTAACGTTGAGCTTGATGTCGCTGATAAAGTCCGGCATGTCAAAGTTTTTGGATTCGCCACCGCAAATTGATTGCACCACGTCGCCTAACGTGCACTCATTCGCAGCGCTTAAGCCTCCTTCAATGCTCCAACCGCTGCTATCGCGATTATATGCGAAATCGAGCTCCAGCGCCGCTATTTGGATCGAACCCATGAACTGGAACTTTAACGGCTCTCTGTTTTTATATTCGCAGTTTGCGTACACCGATTGGATAGTCACATTTCCGAGGACATCAACCAGCTGGCTCCTTTCATCTTCGTTGAAAAATAGAACCAAGTCTCCAAAGTTGATATCGCTCAGTTGCCCTGTCAACGTCCACTTCTTGTCCGCGTATCCTATGGTGGCAAATAAGTAGCCAGAATCGCTCATACAGTTGGGTGTTGGATGAGAGTCTGTGCTTCCAGCGGGCAGAGGGTGGAGGTTTATAAGCGCCGCAATGTACAAAGTTAGTGCCGACGAGCTCCAGTCATATGACAAGTACAACTCCAATTTATCGAATGAGACTGACGGAAGTGCAGTACCCGGAGATGGAGATTCTGCTGTCAATACACCTTCAAGCATGAACGAAGTCCTGTCTACTTCAATTGCAGCACGCGATATGATGATAGGGATTCCTTGAGGTGGTTTGCTGATGGTGACCCCTGGAATGAGATCTAATAGAGAGAGATCATTCGATGTTTCAATAGTGGGCGTGACATCGAATAGTTCTTCATAAGATGGCATTAACTTCCGGGTGTCATCCTGGTTTGGCTTATACAGGCTTCCAGTGAAAACGAGATCTGGCCACATGAAGCTAAGTACAACAACAACGTCTTTTGCTTCAGAGTTAATCTTGAATTTCAGTTGAGCATCGACGCCGATCTTGCCTAAGCTGGGTTTCGACCCCTTATCACCACGATTGATTTCAACCAGGACGCGTAATACATCGAATGTGCTGCTGATTTTTCTGAGCACTTCCTTGAACTCTTTACTGGCACCGCTGGACCCATCGATCTTGTCAAGGAGTTTGACGACAGCATCAAGAGCTCCGCTCTTCCAGTATATCGCCAGCGTGTATGAATTCTTTGCGCAAGATACTCTCGTTGAAAACAAAGGAAAATCGAACGACAGAATAAGCTCTGGTTCGGATGTATCCTTTCTAGGAGACTCAAAAGACAATGTTGTCGTAGTCTTTTTGGCGACGACGGTGACGGATGATGGAGTGATGTCATCCCATAAGCCTAAATCGCTGAGACTCTTGAGAAAGGAAACTGTATCTGGTGCCTTACTCGAATCGAATGTTGCGGTAGCTTGCAGACGCATTGTGGAAGTGTAATTTCCTAATAACGGAGAGAACCATATGGCGCTGCTCTTTTCAAGCTCAAAGTCGATATCGGAGTCAAATACGATGCTATCACCACTGATGTCGAAACACTTGACAAGATTGCCAAATGAAATAGTAGAACCGACCGAGGAGTCGGCGAGATCAAAGCGCAGGAAGTCGGCGATCGGTTGGAGTGTGGGATCGTCCTTCGGGCCAACCTTGCGAGATGGACCGAATGTCAGGGTCGATGGTCCTGGAACTGTAATAGTGAGCCTGAAATGATCGATGGTGAGCTTTGCGTCAGCCACGGATCCCGTCACGGAAAGATAAGCATCCGACGGGGAGATGGTGGAGGCAAGCCACACTTGCCATTCGTCTGCCTTGTCCAAGCCAACCGTCTGAGTCGCTGACGTGAGCTCTTCCGCAAGTATGATAAACCCGTAAGATAGAGCAGATACGAAGGGATCCCATTGCGCTGGGACATAGACGCAGCGTCCAGAGCTAGACTGGACTAAGGATGACATAAGGTAATACTTATTGTCGGTGTCGTTCTTAGTCGTGCTTGTGGATGCCATATGAAGTATGGACGGGGAAGGTTTGACAATGTTGGACGTCAGATTTGTGTTAGGCCTCTTATTAGTAGGCGCTGAACTGCCTGAAGAACCAGGTGTTGCAGAAAGATCGCGCTTCCTGGACAGAGATTTGAAACTGGGACCTTTCCGTACTATCTCAACGGGTTCAGGGCGATCCAACACGAACGAAATATGCGACACATGGGAACTCATCTTCCCTCCTTTAGCAGGAAAAACATAGTTGTCTTTATGGATGGGAGTGCACCTGTCGAGTATGGGTTCAAATATCTTTCTTATCTTTAGTTCCAATTCGTCCTTATCTTTTTTGGCGCTGACTTCTGCGGCCGTATCATTTGACTTCTTTGCGGCGTATATATCATTGGCTTTGGCCGTTGCTTCCTTAGCCCATTCATAGAGGTCACGAATATATTGACTTTCACCTCCCAAGAAATCTTTGATTGTTTGTCGATACCTCTCTTCAAATAATCGGGGCTTGTCGGTCGGAGGCACGAAATGTTCTACTTTCTCATCCATCCAATGTGGAAAGGAGGTCATCAAAATGCCATTTTGATCATCAATCTTGGGACTGATATCCTTTCCAAATGATCTATAGTATACGGCGACGTAGAGCAAAAGCTCCCATGCTTGGCATATCTGTCAACGGAATCGAGCGAAGTTCAAGCCGACTTACTTGGATGACGATGCAAATTGCCAGCAGAGATTACAAAGTACTTTGGTTTGTATGTTTGACACATTGTGGTTGGAGTGGCCGTGTGCGAACCGTGGTGGCTCGCCTTCACGATGGCTATCCTGTCCTCGTCATCAACCGTCTTAACCGGCGCGACCAAAGGTGTGAATGGGAGCCATTCAAGGATCTTGTCCTCGAGTTCCCTGTGGGCATCTCCAGCAAGGTAATGAGACACAGTGCCATCTGAATGGATGACCATGCAGACGATAGAACTTCGGTTTTTGGTACTCGTATCGCCGTCTTTCTCTCCATTGCCAACCCCCAGGAATCGGTTATTAACGGCTACACAGTATAATCCAGGCATCGTCGCACTATGAGCACTAACAAGCGCTGTGGGATTGGCCGTATTTCCTCGATTGAGAGGAGTAGGCCGGACATCGGTGAATAGATTTCGGCCGATAAGTTCAGATTTCGTTTCATCAAAGTCCCATGCAACTGGTTCGTCGTCTAGTTGTTTTTTTATCATCTCGGGCATATCTGCACGATACTTGCAAATGAACAGCTCCTTCTCACCCGTCTTCTTGCCCCTCTTGTCCTTCACATCCATCTTAAACCCAAATTCGTGGTTGTTTGACCAACTGACCCGTAAGGCACCAACGTCAAGGTCAGAGCTCCATTTATATGGAACATAGAGTGTCGTCTGAGGCTTTCCATTCTCGTATTTCACGAAGGTCTTCTGGTTCGGATTCTCCGCTTTAGCGTGCCAAACTTCCGCCAAGAGCTCCAGTATACCTCCGTAGTGATCTTTGTCCCAGTGGGTGATCACTATCGCATCCACCTGGAAGCGTTTCCCATATTTCTCCCCAATACTTTTGAAGACCAGCTCAATGTTTTTCATAGGGATGTAGTTACCTATGCCACCATCGACCAAAACAGCATACTTGATAGTGTCCTTTCCCCTCTTTTCTTCGAGCAGGAGAATGATTTCACAGTCTCCGACATTGATATTGACCTAGACATTGTCACAATTCTGTATATCTGAATGCGATTTATTCTAACCTGAATGTACTCGACTTTATACTTGGTAGCCATGTTGATTCTGAGACTGTTATTCGCTAGATTGCTAAGAATGCATGGGACTACTCACCTATTGCGCTATCAGAGTAGAAGACAACATCAATCGATAAGGGACCTGCCGTGAGTTGGTTTTCGGAATGATCCCCACACGGTCATGATAGGAACTGCTTCGCATCTGCGATTATGGTTTGGTTCGGATATCGAACGGCGTGTGCCATGCCCGTTGCGGGTTCATATTATTGAGAGCCATGAGGAGATCTTGTAGGAAGCCCGAGTGATTGTCTGCGATTTGTTGGGAGAGTGGGATTCAATGACTGGAGGTCCAAATAGACTTGAACATGTCCCACTGGCACATCTTTTCCCTCCCGCCTGAGCTCATCGAAACACTCGTTCCACGAACTCTGCATAGCCAGCCGGCATCTTCAGCACCCGTTCCAGAAGTACCAGAACCGACCGAAAAACAGCACGCCGCGCTCTCCTGTGCCGTCTGTCTCGGGGTCCGTTTTCAAGACGTGGACGAACAGCGTGCCCACGTGCGTTCAGATTGGCACAGGTACAATGTCAAAACGAGGCTGGCGGGCGGTAAAGCCGTCGACGAGCCCGCTTTTGCCCAGCTCGTGAGTGGTGCGTGGTTTCAAGTTGTCGCCATTTGTGATCTATAATCTAAGCGAACGCAGCGTTGGACGATTCCTTGTCAGGCTCTGCATCTTCAGACGACAATGAGGGAAAGGATGAAGGTGATAAATCGGAGGACCAAGATACAGATGCGGTCAACACGCTCGTGAATAGGACAAAAAAGCTACTCAAGACGACTATCACTACATCTGATGAGGAGGATACCAGGACTACCAAAAGGCCTTTAACGTCTCTAACGTGGTTTCACTCTCCTCCTTCTACCCAGATCGGAGTGTATCGCGCCGTGTTTTCGGCGGGCACCGATCCTCAAGAGCACCTGAATGAGTTGAAGGGAATGCAGGAGGGTGAGCGAGAAAGAAAGTGGGCATTGTTTATGACTGCCGGAGGGCATTTTGCGGGTGCGATTGTGAGGGTGAGCCGGTCCAGTGATGTGGAAGAGGGGGAGAGCAAGGCGAAGAAGAAGAAACCGAAACAGGACATGGAGGTATTGAGACACAAGACGTTCCATCGGTATACCAGTGAGCGATTTGCTATGAGGTGGAATTGAGCAGAAAGGCTAATGGATGGGTGTATAGCTCGTAGGAAGCAAGGCGGGTCTCAATCCGTGAACGATAATGCAAAGGGGGCAGCAATCAGTGCTGGAGCCATGTTGAGAAGGTATGGTGAACAGGCATTGCGTGATGTGAGTGTCTATCCACATTACGTGTGAAGAGGGATTGAACGCGCTGACAGGACATTCGTAATTTGTTGGGAGAGTGGGCAGAGGACATTGACGAATGCGAACGGATCTGGATACGCGCGAGCGTGTCCAATAGACGAATATTCCTGGACTACGAGGAAGCAGTCATCCAGAAAGGAGACGAGCGACTGAGGACGTTTCCGTTCCCTACTCGACGGCCAACGCAGTCGGAGGTACAGCGTTGCCTGTTCGAGCTTACGCGCGTCAAGGTAACACATTTTACGGAGGATGCGCTGCGGGCACAGGACGAAGCGTACTTTGCGTCACTGCCGCAACCCAGGCCTCGGCCGCCTGCGCCGCAGCCTGAGGCGGAAAAGGTGAAAACCAAGGTTGCCAAGCTAAGTAAAGAGGAGGAAGTACTAAGGGAGAAATGGAGCCGGTTGCTTGAGATGATTATCAAAGGGCGGCTGGAGGTGCTCAAGTTATTTTGGGAACGCGAAGGGGAGACACTGGGAGGGGTCAATGCTGCGATACCCGACTGGACGGGGGAGAAAAGGACGAGGATGTTGCAGGTAGCGACGCAGAGCGGGCATGAGGAAGTGGCGCAGTGGATGCTGGAGGAGCTGCGAGCAGATCCGACGATTACGGTTGGCGGGCGGACGGCGTATGAACTTGCGACGAACAAGGCGGTGAGGGACGTGTTTCGACGGTGTGCAGCGGCGCATAGCGAGTGGTGGGATTGGTTTGGGACTGCGCGTGTGCCAAGTGCGCTGAGCAAGGAAATGGAGGACGAGCGCGACACGAAAAGGCGCGAACGGCGAAAAGGCCTGAAGGACAAACTCCGAGAGCGCGTCAAGGAGGAGGAGGTGGTGGTGGAGGTTCCGGCAGTGGCGGCAGTGGATGGAGCTCCGGCGGTAGAGGCAGCGGAAGCAACGGACGGCGGGCGGCGACTTGGGGGAATGGCGGGATCAGCGGAGGGCGTTGCAGGACTTTCGGCGGAGATGCGGGGGCGAGTTGAGCGGGAGCGGCGAGCGCGGGCGGCAGAAGCGCGGCTTCGGACGGCGAGTGGGGGGAACCGGATCTAAGTATAGCTGTAGGCCGGCATGGACTTTGACGACGACAATCCGTTCGACCTCGTCCCCTCAGACGACTCATCTGCATCCAAGGTTGACATATCCACCCCGCTTTCGCAACAAAAATCAGAGCTTTGTTGCGACCACAACTCTCACCACATCCTCATTACAGATGCTCAGAAGACATCTGGAGGCTCTGCGTCGCCCTACATTGTCTATCTCATCAAAACTGGTGGCTCAGACACCCTTCGCCGCTACTCAGAATTCGAATCCCTCCGCGACAGCCTCGTCAGACTCCATCCCACCCTCATCATCCCCCCCATCCCCTCCAAGCACTCCATCAGCGATTATGCCGTCAAGCAGGCAAAGGCAAAGGAGGATGCCACTATGATTGCTCGCAGAAAGCGCATGCTCCAGACTTTCCTCAACCGCCTTGCCACACATCCCATCCTCTCTACAGAGCATGTCTTTCATCGTTTCCTCGACGCTCAAGTCTCATGGGTACCTCTCCCCCCTTTCTTGCCTACATTTGACTCTTACTGTTCCTCACCTGCAGCCGCAAGTGTTAACCTCGCCCCCTTTATCTCTCCTCCCCAAGAACATCCTCAAAGCTCCCCCTCACAACCCCGTCGACCCCAATGCCTCACCCGCATACGCAGCCCTGCCCAACCCATCTGCTGCCCATCCCCTCCGCTCCCCAGACCAGCGTTTTCTCGACTCGGAGGCCTTCACCCTCAAGTTTGCCAGCCACATCAGCGGTCCCATGGAAAAGGTGACCCGCAGAGTCGATAAACGCTGGTCAGACTATGCGCAGGACCACGCCGATCTCGGCGCAACTCTCAACGGATTCAGCTTGAACGAATCAAGCGATCTCGCCTCTGCCGTCGAAAAGACCGGTCAGGCCGTAGACACGACCTACATCTCTACATCTAAACTGGTGCGTTCATTTTATCACTACCACTACTACTTTATTTTGACATTGACATGGTCAACAGCTGCAAGAGCTCGAGCAAAACTGGGCAGAGCCTCTGCATGAATACTCCCAGTTCGCTTCCATTATCAAGAAGCTTCTTGCCTACCGCCACCAGAAACACGTTCAGTTCGAGATGACCCAAGACGCGCTCGACAGCAAGCGCGAACAGCTAGAAGAACTGGAGAAGAGCGAGAAAGAGGCTCGGAGATTGGAAGAGGCTCTTGGGCGCGGTAGCAGGGGCGTCACCAGTCTGTCCCCTAGTCCTCCATCCAGCCTTGGTCCCGCTTCCCCATCTGTGCCAAGCACCAACGAGCAGGAGGGCGGCGATGAGCATGAGCATGAGCACGAGCACGAGCACGAGCACGAGTCGGGAATCGCAGCAGTGACAGATACCAACGAGCCTCAAATCGCCACCGAACCACAACCGCCCTCCTCACCACCCTCCTCCACGTCCTACTTGCCCCCCCATCCCGGTCCCAGTCCCGTCAGGCGCAGAACACGAGCGCCGGGTATGGGATTCCTCAACGCGCTTAGCTATACGCTGCACGGCATGATGGACGTCGACCCCGAGACAGCGCGGAGGAACGGCATCACCAAGACGAGGGAGACTATTTCCCAGGTCAGCCAAACGCCTTATTTTTGTTTCTTTTTCTTCTTTTTCACCCACACTTATGCTCACCACCCGCGTTCGTAGCTGGAAGAAGCCCTCCATTTGTCGGCTCACGATCTCAAGTACGCGTGTACCGCCATCCAGGCCGACTTGGACCGTTTCCAGAGACAGAAAGTCGCCGATTTTAGAGAGATGTGTATCGCTATGGCAAAGAGTCACAGGGACTGGGCAAAAAAGGTGTTTTTTTTCCTCATTCCATTGAGGTGAGACGGCTGACCACGCACGTACGTACTTACAGAATTTGGAGGCTTGGGAGGACGCAAAGAAGGAGATTGAAAAGATACCTGGTCATCCCAACAGACTCGCCTCCCACGACACGTCGACGGTGCCTGGTAGTGGTGGAGATCCAAAGATGGAGAGGAGAGATTCGACTGCGACGGTCAATGGACGTTGAGTACCAGGTCTCGGTGTTAGTTTAGTTAGAGTTGAACGCGTGGTGGATGGCGGAGGTTTTTTTCTCAGGATATTGAACCGTCCAGGTGGGATGGAAGCCGCTAAGTGAACGATAATAGGTTTCCTGTAAACAAACTAGCAAAGGAGATTCAACAGGCTCTCCCACGACATCGACGGGGCCTGGTGTGGCAGAGATCCAAGATATTCAACGGTCAATGGATTGTTGAATTGAACATCTGGTCGCGAGGCAACACGCGTGACGTCATATATACATTTCTTTTTTTTTTGCTTTGTGGTATCGCATGTGTTGCAGGGTTGAGACAATGTCTTTTTTCTGTTTTTTTCCGTCGGGACCGGAAAAACGTATACCCGGTCGGAGCGGGGTCATTTTCATGGCTGGCATGATGACTAAGCTGACTACCATCATGTCCATCTCCACCAACCACGGCACTTTGAACACGACGATAGCAGTTAGTGCGATTCACCAGGAACCCTGGGAAAAGGAGCGAATTGTGCTGATCCTCTGCGGATTGATAGCATCCGGAAAGGTGCGCTACAGCCGAACGCTGCATCCACAACATCACTGACACCCGATCGGACTCTTCCAGTCGACCTTTGCCACTCAGCTAGAGAGTCATTTTCCGCAATTTCTCAGATGCAATCAGGATGAGCTCGGCAGCCGCCGTGACGTGGAAAGGTTGGCTCGGCAAGCTCTAAGCAATGGCATGTCGGTCTGCATCGACAGGACCAATTTCGATGCCTCGTGAGTCTCATCAGATTTTGGCGCTTGCCGCGAGGCCTCGTGGATTCCAAGTATGGCCAGATGAATGAATCTCAATCTGTCGATAGGCAGCGTTCACACTGGATCAAGATCGCGAACGATTTTCCCGGAACTTTAATCTGGCTTATTGTCTTCGACATTCCATACGAGGTCAGCGGCACTGTATGTTCAAGATTGATTCTGATTCTCATAGATATGTGCGGCTCGCCTGCGGGAACGTAAGATCGTTGTAACCTTTTTAAGCTTTAGAACTGACATGCTCTCTGCATCCTCATGGCCGTCGACATTGACAGGTGTATCGCATCCCACCATCAAAAATGCCGAACAGGGTTTATCTATCCTCGCGCGATTTGCCAGTGACTTCCGCTATCCTCAGCCGGAGGAAGGATACGATCGCATCATGTATTTGACTCCTGATCAGCTAGGTCCGATTTACTCGCGTTCCGATATCTCTGTCATACTTGGTCTTGTATGGAACTCTGTTCCTGTCACACTCACCAATACACCTCGGTCCCTGCCCATGCCACAGCACGACTTCCGACAAACCAACAGCGGCCCGAAAAGGGGCAACGTGCACTCTCGGAACAACGAAGATGGCAGATTCGTCGCTATCCCACTGCACTGGCAGCGTGCCGGCGCCGGCAGTCAGGGCGGATACTATCCCTCCTAGCATGCAGCTCCCGGCACTAATTGATCATGTCCTTCGCGCTGTCTGACTCCTGCAATATGTATAGCTGTATTACTGAACTCGCCAAATATGTGCATGAGCGTTGGTGTCGATCATCTGTCATACATCCTTGTGGCTGAATTATTGATCGGTTTGTTTTTTGTGAATCGTCATCGCTGATGCCCACAGGACAATAAGAAGTCTTCACCCTTTACTCCAAAACCTATGTATGTCGACCATGCTCTGCGATCGGTTAGAAATCACTCTTCTAACTTGCCAGATTCGTCGGCATTCTTCATTCGCTGACCTAGAATTTTTGCCCCGACCTGAAAATTTTTTCGTACAATCTCGTTCAGCATGGTAGGGTACCCACATTCCGTATATGTATGGATGCACGCTCAACGCCATACTCTTTGCTTCGCTTGTACTGTTCGAGAGCGTCCTCCAGTCTTCCAGCTAGAAACACGTTAACGTGTAATCAACTGATGACTCTAAAAATAGCTTGACAGACTTACTAGCTTCCAATACCGCAGCATAATTGAATGCTATCTCTGGGTCCTCGGGTGCCAGGGACGAAGCGATTCTAAAATGATGGTGAATATCCGGTTCCTCGGGCAACGAAGGAATAAGTTTACTGGAGGTGATGCAAAGCTAAATCAGGCCGTGATACTCGGCAGGTGTCAGTTGCTACGACTGAGCTAACATAGGCATACGGCTCACTGGGAGATATGATATATGCGCTAGCTAGGTCTAGGGCGCGTTAGTCGTGCAATGACTTTAACTTGACGCATGTGCGTACTTGTATGCGCGTCTGGACTGGACGGTTGTAGCGCTATTGATTCTTTCCATGCAGCAATAGCCTCATCATACTCCTCTGGATCAAATGTGAGGAATGTGACATTTTCCAGCGGAAAGAATTTACTGAGATGGTAATGAGTGACACCGAGATTAAAGAGGGAACTTGCGTTGCGTTTTATTTCAACGCTACGTTTGTAGAATGCTTTGGCAGCGGGAATATCACCTTCCTCTAATTTTGCCGTACCCTGTTCAAGACAACGTAAAGCCTCTAGATCCGCAGGATCCGATGCTGATGAGTGAGGAGTTACGGACGTCGCCCATCCTAATAAGATGCAAGTTAGGAACGTGTAATATGCACATTTGGGCATAATTTTTACGGCGTGACGGGATTTCACGAAGAGGATCCGGAGTCCTGTGGACAATAAGGCCATACTTGAGGCAGGAGTTGATGGTAACACGGCACGGGAAGCGAACAAGACTTGACCTGAGGATGGTCCTCGTGCAAGAGAGGAAGGACATGCTTTACCGCTCCAAGCTTACCCGAGGTCAAACCGGAGAGAATCACGTGACCTTCAACGGACCAAATTTTCGGGCAGCGGTGAACGCTTTCGACGACTGCCAGCTCTCCTTCTTACCGTCGTCATGTCGCAGTCAAACCCATCCTCGTCTCAGAATCCGACAGATTACCTGAAGAATGCAACCTTCTCTCGTCCAGATGGTCCTCCGGTCTCACAAGACAGTGCTGTCACTGCCTCGGATTTGCTCATGGCAGCCTACGACCCGGCAAGGCTGCACCCTTTGGCCCAGATAGGCGACAAGCTGGATTACTTGGTCCTTGATGACGACAAAACCAGCGACCTGCCGGGTGGTACCACGGCTATGCCTTCAAGAGGGTGGAGTGATGATCTGTGCTATGGTACCGGTACCATGTATCTGGGTGGTATGTATAGATCTCTTTCACATTACCACTTTCGACAATCCTTTCTTGCCTCATTTCTTCCACGAACGTCGCACCTTATCTCAGCTTATTCGGATACGAACCATCTTTAGTCTCCTTATTGTCTTCGCCTGTCACATGTTCACAATAGTTGTCAAGGTTTAGCCCTTGGGGGCGCATGGGGACTACGTGAAGGTGCCGGGAGGCCTCTTGCTGTGTCGAACGCAAGATTGCGAATCAATAGTATCCTGAATTCTGTCACCAGGAGGGGAACGTTTATTGGGAATTCAGCGGGCGTTTTAGGTTTGGTTTTACTCTTTCTCCCCTTTCGGTATTACCGACCGACCATCTAGCTCTCGTATACAATACCGTTAATTCTTCAATTGACGCAATGAGAGGAAGGCACGATACCCTGGGAAGTATGGCGGCCGGCGCACTCACGGGCGCGGTTTTCAAGTGTACCGGTGCGTTCATGTTTTGACGTTTTTGATCAGCTTCCGAACAATTCCATTCATTGTCAGCTGGTGTGAAACCGGCCATTGTAGCTGCTACCCTTGTCTCGGGGATGGCAGGCGCATGGAGCTTTGTTAAGAAAAGTATTTGATTCTACATTTGTAATATAGTCCCCATTAATGCCCCTCGTCATTCACCGGATTCGGAGTGTTCTGAATGTAAGCGACCTTTAAAAAAAAATATGCTCATAAAAACTAATGTCATGGCAATTGAAGAATCCGGTACCCGCGCGCTTGGCGGCCAGATTGACCCCTGATATGGACTGGATGATCTGAAATACTTCCAGGACTATGCACGGTGTTGCCGTGTAATTAATTCGTTCCGTTATCATGGGTTCATTTTCATCCCTTGCTTCAGTTCGTTATATACCATCATAGATCGTAAGTTTCTTCCGTGCGGATAATATCCTGGTTCCGCATGCACAAGATCGTCTCATATGTCCCCATCCATCGCTAACAACAACGATGATGCTAGAAACAGCATGAATTCCCCATATAGACAACGAGTCAATCAGCAAACGCATCCAGAACTTCCAGTTATATCTAGCACAATGCATTCAGCACCCGTGATACCAAAACGATTCTGGTGCCATCGCAAGCGGTCAAAGGTTTTTGAACAGACTCTTCACGTGGCGCTTGTACTAACTTTGCATTCTTCCATTCTTTAATAGTTGTTGATTCTGTCCACTACCACCGAGCGCTGGAAATTGCATCATGGGACATACCCAATTTTGGTGTCTGCCAGTAGGCATATAAAAAACCATATCGTCACCACCTGTACCCACTTAAAATTCGACCCTGCGGGGTTCCACTATGTCCACATAATTAAACACTTCAGCAAATCCAGCAGTGGATACTCCTCACCACAACCATCTTGCAGCTCGTTGATATTTTCGTCCAAGAGGGCCTCACCTACTGGAAGCCCTCCTTCAAGCAACGAATCACCAACATCCAGCCCTCCTCATCACGCACGACGTCTGCCACGTATTCAGGTGTCATCTTTGTTATCCGATCCTCCTACGAGGTATTACATGCATAGAGCACAGGCGCGTTAGTCTGATACTCGATTCTAGGACTTACCAGCTGGATGTTGTTCAACATCCAGTCAGTACAGCAGCATTTGGAACGGCGAACCTATCGCGGTTGCCACTGACGCCACCGATTATTGTGCAGTTGACTATCAGGGACCCTTCGGGTAATTCCATTATACCGTATGTTCCTATCCCGAAAGAATCGTCATGATATGCTCAATCAACTAGTCAGGCGGAATTACCTTTTCTCATTGCACACCTGTCACTATATTCAAGTAACGGAACACCTCTCGATATGGGCTCTTCTATTGGCAGAAACCATACGCCACCGATTTTATACGGCAACCTAGTCTCCTCCGTAGAACAACTAGAAGATCTACAAGGAAATCTTGGTCTATTTTTTCTCTTTCCTGATGTCAGCATCCGGTGGCGTGGACAATATCAACTCGGCATAAGTTTATTGAGAATATACAGGCAAGTGTCTAAAAGGATCAGTTCTCGTCCCTTTTCTGATGTGCCTTTTACGCAGTCCAGATCCGCTCGCGGACGCAAGTTTGGTACAACAGAGCACCATGCTAGCTGAAACCCGCACCCACCTTTTCAATGTCGTTGAACAGGCACAATACACCGCCGCACGTAAGTGAATTCCCTAACATGTCATAAGCTACGCATTAACTTGTACTTGCAAGCTATGACGCGATTGACCCAGTCCTTTCTCCGACAGGGTGCAAGGATGTTTACATACGCGAACTTTTCATGACACATGATGAGTAATGACTACGACGGCGCCGTCCAACTAACATAGATATGACGAGCATTATTATTTTGTACATTCATACTTCGTTCCGCTTTTATCTCAGCGATTAGATTTATAAGTTGTGTTACCTCGGTTCCCAGATTACATTTGTCTCGCCTTCCCTCATATTTATACATTAAGTAGATAGTTATCGTGAAAACGAGGTCGACGTTAGACACATCTAACCCATTTCTCTCGTAGAGCAGTGCAGGGCTGGAACCGACGCTCGAAACTTCACCGTCCCTCAGTGCGACAAAACATCGGGTCAGGGCTAACAACCACATTGAGTCCTCAAGGCCTCAAGGACTGCGCACGACGATGTCAATGCTCTGGCGAGGCTGTGGGGAGCGTAATTAGCTAGCGGCATGACTGCGCGGCCGACTGAGCTTCAAGCGTACACAAACATAAATTAGGCCATCGGCTAATCCGAACGGAACTCCACTCCTCCACGACCACCCCCATTCGCTTCACACGAATCAAGATATTATGAGTGCTAACGACTACTACAACAACAACAAGCAGGGAGGATATTACCCGCCGCCCTCTGGTGAGTACCATGTCGTACGAGAGGTAGTAGTTTAGCCGTTCTGACGTTGGGTTACTAGGAGGTCCTCCACCGGGCCAATATTATCCTCAGGTACACGCAACTATACATTATTTTTTTTAGAATGAATTATCTGACCTATGACCAGCATCCTCAACAAGCGTACCAAGGAGGCCAAGGTGGCCAATACAACGGCCCTCCTCCGCAAGGTTATGGTCCAGGTCCAGGTCCAGGTCCCGGGTATGCGCCTCAGGCTGCCCCACAGACGGTGTATGTGTACGTGTGTTTCTGTCTGCCCTTGGCCGTGTTTCGGATGGCTCACGCGTATCCAGGCAACAACCACCAGCCCAGAACAACAACAACAACACGTGTATGGCATGTTTAGCTGGTTTGTGTTTGTGTTGCTGCGCTGAAGGTCCGTCGTCTTTTTTGTTCCTGGTCGCCCCTTTTTCACACCGATTTGACAGAGCTCTGCTTGTGTCTATTCTGATCTTCTATGGTAGCGTCACTGTCATTACCTACAGAGTAGCTATTATTTGCGTATTATAGGTTTTAAGTCATGCACCTCTGGACGAGGACGATTTGATTCTGGGGAAAACTTCGGAATATTTCGGACTCGGGAAAGTACACAGCAATGCGATGCAAATCACAATATAATATAGTGGGCTTGACCCTGCGAGAGGGATAGCAGTATTATCGCGCGACACCAACAGTAGGCCCTGCCAATTCCAACAGCGACGACGACGACAGCATTGCAGGTGGCGACTGCACAGCGCCGTTCAAGTGTGCATAACCGCCACCTGTACCGCCGCCGCCGCCGCCACCCACCATGCCTGCGATGGTCTTCTGCAGATCCGCCCATTCCGTCTCACGGGGTATAGCCATATCCCCTATATCGTAAACATACAACCGTCCGTCGCTTCCTCCAATCGCAGCTCGCCGTCCGTCCTTCCGGTCCCATTGCATCTTGTTCAAGGCCCGTGCCGAACCGACGGTCGTCTGCACCGCAGGCACTTCCGTATCCGTATTTAGGTTCCACACGTCAAACTTTCCCGAGCCGTCGACCATGCCGAATAGCGCAGGATGGGCAGGATGCCATTTGACGTCGTAGACGTAATCGTCTGCTTCGTCAAAGCTATATATAGGCGCAATACCGGTGCTGCCGCTTGTGCCCCCAACGCCGCTGGATCCTGCCTTTCCCCCGTGGGCCGCGGCTGCAGCTGCCGCAGCAGCAGCGGCGGACGCACCCAGTGACCTTGCACGCCAGAGCTTGACAGTCCAGTCGACAGAACATGTCAAGAACAAGTCGCTGAAATCAACAGGGCCAACAATAGGATGAAAGTGTAGCCCTGTGACGGGACCCGCGTGTCCACGATAAACTTCGTGTTGATTAAGGCCTGCCTTGGCACCTGCGCGATCGTACCGATTTGCTTGGTAAACGTGGCCTTCTTCCGTCCCTACCCAGAACGTTGTTGTCTCCGATGCCGGGAAGTCGAGGCAAGTGATGGCAACTTCGGCAGTCTTGTTATGTCCACCGTGGACGAGCTCCAATGTTTCCTGTAAAAAACTAAGCAAGAGCGAACTGCCAATCCATTCATGGTCATACCTGAGGTTGTGCAAGCATATCAACCAGCCAACTGCATACTGTTCCGTCTGAGCTGCTCGTGATAAGATTGTGTGCATTTTGCGTGCCAACCATTTGCATGGCATACACAGGATGTGTATGGCCTGCGGCAGATAGAGGTGTCTTCAACACGGGCAGATGCTTGGATCGTGTGTCCCACAACAATATCTGACCCGAGTATGTACCACCAAATACGAGATTCGAGTGGAAAGGAGAGAATGTCACGGAAAGGACATCCGACTGTTGTACTTTGGTCAAGACATGGTAGAGTTACGGAAGCAAGCAGGTTACTTGGGAGTGGAAAACGAATTCCGGCCGTTCGAGCAGGTGGAGATTCCACACTGCAACAATGCCGTCCGGCTCATTCAATGCCGCCGGATTTTTGTTGTACGCGGCCACACTTAATTCCGGGAACTAGATAAAGCATGAGACAAGTGTGAAGCATCATGGGCCGTCATACCTTGGGTGACCAATCAACGTCAGTAATTGATCGGTTCTTTGTATGACGTTCATCAAGGAACTCGCAGATCCGCTTCACGCGCTTGCCCTCAGAGTCATCCCTGTACAGTCGTGTGGGTGTAGTCCTTGCATAGATTCGTGGCGCGTCTCACCCTCCAGCTTCCGTCCCCACCGTATAGTCACGTATATAGTCATAGTTATCATTCAAGGCACGCTGGACGATTTTTGATGACGTTTCCACGAACTCGAGAAATTCTGGGGCAGATAGAAGGCTGGCACGTTCTTCCTCTGTCAGATCTACGAACCAACCAAGTCAATCGAGATAATGGCAGCAGATATCAAGTACCTCGAATTTCTTGTTCAATTTCTATGTCCAGTTTCGCGCTTTCTTCCTCCAGCTCCTTCTCGCGGGCTAGTTGCTCGGCTTCGGCTTCCGCCTCCCGTGTTATCCGCTGTCTAAGGTCCTTTTCATCTGCTTGCTGCCGCAGTGGTTCCGTTTCAACATCGGTAGTTTGAACCTCTTTGTTATAAATCACGCGCTCCTGGATAAGAATGAGTTGTCTAGATCATGAGGTAGCGGAAAGAATGCAAGCCTTTTGAGGGAATACAAATAGCTCTTGCTCGACGTCTATCAGGTCAGCGTATAACCGGGGTGTAATTGCGCTGTGCGTGTCATCAGTGAAAACAGGAGGGGCCATACGCCTGACCTACCGGTCAATGACATGTTCGGTAGCGGAGTGCACTTGTGTCATGTTTGTTGTATACCGGTCGGACGTTGATATATCGCTTTGTCTACTGACACGACCAGAGGTTGACACAGTCAATATGGAGGGACCAGGGAGAGGTATTGTTTGAGTAACGGACGGTGTTCCTGGAGCAGATGTAACTGGAGAGTTGTCAAAGCTCGTCGGTACTGAGCGCGGATCTGTCCCCAGGATATCGTTCACAAGTCTATCGACATCGACGCGTTTGCGCGACGGACCTGCTGACTACTAGACGTAAGATACCGTACAAACGAGGAGAGAAAGATGACCTCTGATGTTCTTCGTTCATTCTGTGCCCTTTGTCGTTCAGCGCGAGCTCGTCTGAGATCTTCGACCTTTGCTCTCTTGGCCTCGATTTCCGCGCGCCGCTTTTCTGACATGGTAACTGTGACAGGTTTCTGATGCGGTGGCTGTGCTGGTGCGATTATACGACCAGTAGCAGAGTGTATCATGACTATCTCTCTCGAGCTCCGAGTTTTCTGTCATCTATGAGATGAATTGCCGACTCGCGCAGAAGAAACTCCCAGGTGAAGTGAGGTGCAATGTTGGTAGCCAATGGCGTTGCGACGATTTGCAAATTCCCGGTTCATTCCGGGTCACACGTGACCACAACTTCTGCTCTCTCTCTCCCAAATCCTCCAAGCTAGAATGCTCTCGAGGCTGTCTGCGGGAGCCTTCAGAAAAGCTGCAGGCCACGGGTGGGCCTCGGCCTATGCCCGTTCCGGGTTTTCATCCGTAAGTACGGTGTACAATTATGTTAAAAACTGTTTGACAAGGACGTCACGGGTAGGTACGAAATGCTTCCACTAGTTCTACCTCGTCGTCAGCTTTCGAGGTGTGTTTTGAAACAAAAGCTTGCGCAACTAGGCTGAGCGTTGAGATTGACTCAAGGCCATTGCAAACTCCCGTGCAACAGTCGCGTCTCTATCTCTTCTGACCGTCGGGTCGATAGCCTGGTACACACATCTGTACGGCTCAATCCCGTTTATCGGAGAAGTGCACGCTAGCGCTCTTGCTGACGAGGGCTTGCATCCTGCCGCGTATCCGTGGTCGCACAAGGGCTGGTTCGAGTCATTTGACCATGCCAGGTAAGCGACGCATTTATACACGACATTGCTGCGAACGACCGATTTACCGTGTTGAAACTAGCATTCGGAGAGGCTATCAAGTCTACCGTGAGGTCTGTGCCGCGTGTCATTCGTTGGACCGCATCGCTTGGCGTAACCTCGTCGGTGTTTCGCACACTGTTGATGAAGTTCGCCAAATGGCAGAGGAAGTCGAGTATACGGACGGCCCCAACGACCAGGGAGAGATGTTCCAGCGACCAGGGAAACTTTCGGACTATATGCCCGCACCATACCCCAATGAACAAGCCTCCCGTTCTAGTAACGGGGGCTCTTTACCTCCCGATTTGAGCTTGATCGTCAAAGCACGTCACAGTGGCGCGGCAAGTGTTTGTATAGCCGAGGAGAAGCTTGCTGATGTGGAATATCAAGGATTACATATTTTCACTCTTGACGGGTTATATCGATCCGCCTGCTGGGGTTGAAGTTCGTGAAGGAATGAACTATAACCCTTACTTCCCTGGTGGCGCAATATCTATGGCTCGTGTCCTTTTTGATGGTTTAGTCGAATACGATGATGGTGTGTTCGTTCTCGCACGTGTCGTGATAATTACTTCACAATTGCTATGACAGGCACGCCTGCCACTACTTCACAAATGGCCAAGGATGTGGTTACTTTCCTCAACTGGGCGGCTGAACCAGAACACGACACACGGAAACAATACGGCATCAAGGCTGTGATTTTGTGCTCTGCGCTGACTTTGCTGAGTATCTATGTCAAGCGATTCAAATGGATCCCGATTAAGAACCGGAAAATCGGTAAGTCATATCTTTATACGTATACGAAATGTGCTGACGTGCTGCAGTGTACAGCCCACCGAGTGGTAAGATACATTAGAAAAAGATACACTCTTTTGTACCGACATCATAGACAATTGAGTAATTTGTTACGTTTGGGGAATGTGCTTGTGTTAACGTGTTTGTCCGATTCTTATTGGAGATCACAGTCCCTTCCTCAGCAACGAAGGACATATTCTTCATGCCAGACATCCATAGCACCATGAAATCTTCATGTGTTGGATAAGCCCACGGAAAAACGATCTAGCGACGAACTATATTTTCTCTTTCTAACTTTCGTCAGATGAACTCGTGAGAAGTCATTATCCATTCACGGTTCTGATAAAGAAGCTTGATGGGGAAAACATTCCCAAACCCAATTCACAAGGTTCTATCGCGATTGAAGTGATCTACCACTCCGATAGCGTATCTTGGCCGGCGCTAGGCGAGTATCATATATCTTCAGCAATCTAGCGAGTAACAGTCCCCATTACCTCAGACGATGACATCCAAGTATAAAATCGAGTACATTCAGGTTAGAATAATCGTACTCAGTTGTGCAGAATTATGAAAATATCTAGGTCAATATCAATGTCGGAGATTGTGAAATTATTCTCCTGCTCGAAGAAAAGGGGGGAAAGGACACTATCAAGTATGCCGTTTTGGTCGATGGTGGCGAAGGTCACCCTAGACCGAAGAAAAACATCGAACAAGTCTTCGAAAAATTAAGGACGAAATATAAAACATTCCAGCTGGATGCGATAGTGATCACCCATTGGGACACAGATCACTACGAAGGTATACTGAAGCTCTTGGCGCAAGCTTGGCACGATAAATTGATTTCGCCGACTCGGAAAACCTTCCTGAAATATAATAATGGAAAGCCTCAGACGACACTCTATGTTCCATATAAATGGGGCTATCACCTTGACTTTGGTGTCTTACAAGTCGTCTGGACGAACGACGAGTTTGGGTTTAAGATGGATTTGAAGGATAAGCAGGGCAAGAAGACGGGCGAGAAGAAGTTCTCCATATGCAAGTATCGTGCAGATACGCCCGGCAAAAGAAAAAACCAATTAAACGACAAACCAGTCGCATGGGACTTTGATGAAACGAAATCTGAACTTATCGGTCGGAATTTATTCACCGATGTCCGGCCTACTCCCCTCAATCAAGGAAATACGGCCAATCCCACAGCGCTTGTTGGTGCTCATGGCGCGACCATGCCTGGATTATACTGTGTAGCCGTTAATAACCGATTCCTGGGGGTTGGCAATGGAGAGGCAGGAGGCGATACGAATAACAAAAACCGAAGTTCTATCATCTGCATGGTCATCTACAAAGATGGCACTGTGTCTCACTACCTTGCTGGAGATGCCCACATGGAACTCGAGGCCAAGGTCATTGAATGGACCGGATTTACGACTATGTCCAAGTCGACCGACACGGTTGGTGACAAGGATAGGATAGCCATCGTGAAGGCGAGTCACCACGGTTCGTACACGGCCACTCCAATCACGATGTGTCAAGTATACAAGCCAAAGTACTTTGTATTCTCTGCTGGCAATAGGCATCGTCATCCAAGTAAGTTGGCTTGAATTTGGCTCGATTTCGTTGACAGACATGCCAAGTGTGGGAGGTTATGCTATACGTCTGGGCATACTATAAATCACTTGGACGAAGTATCAGTCCTCGGGATGACGGTCGATATGGCGTCTTAACGACCTGTTTTCCATATTGGATGAATCCAAAAGTGCGGCTTATCACCAATAAAATTCAAGATCCCGATGATGACGACGACGACGGCGATGACGATGACGTGGATAAGTACAAAGAGACAATTGAGAAGTTCCTCGATAAAAAAGACAAACATGCTGGTCGCCGTGAGCTTGTTGACAAGCTCTATGAATTGGCTAAAGAAGGACGGGACGAAGCCGCAAAGGCCAAAGCCTCTCAAGACATACCCAAAAGGGACAAAATAGACGAGGAGATACGAGGGATCTTCAAAGGCATTCTCAAGGAGTCTAGTCGCATTGAGGAAAGCGACCTATTTCTCCCTCCATTGAAAGGGACCATGACTTCACACGTATCATACATATCGCTCCTGTTGGATCGCACCCCACCCGTCGTCGTGAATCTGATAGGCGCTGGTTTCAAATCCCTGCCCACGAAACGCGGCGCTTCTGCAACACCTGGTCCTTCAGGCAGTTCGGCGCCTAAGAAGCAGAAACCAAATGTGACATCCAACATTGTCAGACCTCCCTCGTCCATGCTGCGTATGGCAGCCACAAGTGGGGCTGAGAACGACACCGACAAGAAATATTACCTCATGTCGTCCTTGGTCCAATCTAGCTCTGGACGCTGCGTCTATGTCCCAGCGCAATGGGATCCTTTCATATCTGCTCTATCTTATGGGTTTATCATACTTGCGGACGAGCTCACGTCAGCGACCCAGACAGTTAATTTGGACAAGGTAGACGAATGGCAAGTGTGGCTTGCCTCCACCATCTCCCCATCGGATCCGTCGCTGGTCCAACTATCCGTGACAGGATCCGCCGCGGACGCAAAGAGCACCATCGATCATTTTGGCCTCACTATTACAGTTCCAGGACCATCAGCCCTAACGTTTAGCCCGTCTCGCAAGGTTGGCCCCAAGGACGATCCCACACTCCAACCGATCACCGACTTCCTGCGCTTTGATCTCGCCGACTCCTCGGTCGGTTCTACTATTTCTTTTGGTGACCTTGTCAAGTTTTTCGACGCCAGCTGCGATAGCATCGTATTTGACTCGGACATCAGCCTTGCACTTGACAAGGGAAGTGCTGTATGGTTCTCTCCTTTGGTCGGAAATTACACGTCTACGATTCGTTTACAAGCTTTCACAAAATTCCATCCGGATAAAGCGCCGGACACGGTTTCCTTTCTCAAGAGTCTCAGCGATCTAGGCTTATGGGATGACATCACTCCAATGATCGTCACCGTCGTCGCCAAAAAGACAACGACAACGGTGTCTCTGGAGTCTCCTAGAGAGAATATCTCTGAACCAGAACTTATCCTATCCTTTGATTTTCCTTTGTTTTCAACGAGGATATCTTGCGCAACGAATTCATACACGCTGGCGATATACTGGAACAGCGGAGCCATTGATGCTGCTGTGACACTTCTTGACAAGATTGGTGGTTCCACTGATGCCAGTAAAGAATTCAAGGAAGTGCTCAGAAAAATCAGCACCACATTCGAGGTATTACGCGTCCTGGTCGAGATCGATCGTGGTGAAAAGGGTTCGAAACCCAGCTTAGGCAAGATCTGCATCGATGCGGAGCTGAAATTCAAGATTAACAAGGATTCCGCTGAAACAAAAGAAGTTGCTTTTGTGCTTAGCTTCGTGTGGCCAGATCTCCTTTTCACTGGGAGCCTGTATATACCAAACAAGGATGAAACCCGGAAGTTGATGCCGTCTTATGAGGAACTATTCGATGTCAAGCCCACTATTGAAACATCGAATGACCTTTCTCTATTGGATCTCATTCCAGACGTCATCATCAGCAAACCGCCCGAAGGAATCCCGACCATCATATCGCGTGCTGAAATTGAAGTAGACAGTACTTCCTTCATGCTTGAAGGTGTATTGACAGCAGAACCTCCATCTCCGGGTACTGCACTTCCGTCAGTGTCGTTCGATAAATTGGAGCTGTACCTGTCATATGACTGGAGCTCAAAGGCACTATCTTTGTACGTTGCGGCGCTCATCAACCTCCACCCTCCTCCTGCTGGAAGCACAGATCCTCGTCCGGAACCCAACTGTACGGGCGATCATGGTTTTCTATTTGCTTCTGTAGAATACACAGAAGGGGCATGGGTACTGAGGGGAGAATTGAGCGATATCAACTTTGGAGACTTGGCTATATTCTTTCACGCAGACGAGCAGAGTCAATTGGTTGATGTCCTCGGAAACGTGACCATCCGTTCGGTTTTCGTCAACTGCAAGTATGGAGATAGAGTGCCGGCGCAGTTCCAGTTCGTCGGATCTCTCGAAATTGCGGCGTTGGAGCTCGATTTTGCGTATAACCGCGATAGCAGCGGCTGGAGCATTGAAGGAGGTTTAAGTGCTGCGGACGAGTGTTCGTTGGGTGACGTGGTCCGATCAATTTGTGGTGGCGACTCCACAAACTTTGACATTCCTGACTTTATCTACGACATCAAACTTAACGTTAAACATGATCCAGCATCGCAACAAGTACCTAAAGATTCACCAGTCTACTTGAGATGTTCCAAAGCGTCTTCCGAAGATTCGCCACTTGTACTTGTACTCCGACTTACACTCGACAAGTTCCAATTCAGCTTCATACAAATCAGCAGCAAGAAGTCTGGCAAAAAACGTGCCCTTGTTTTCTCTATGGTCGATATCCTTCCCTCCTTTACTATACCAGTGATTGGTCAGGTTGAAAATCCGGTTGATGGTCTCGAATTCGTTTGGGTACAGGATAAAAGCAAGGCTCCGGGATTAACAAGAGCGGAAGTCACAGATATCAATAGCACCGCCTTTGCACCACAAACAGGGATTGTCTTCAAGGAGTCCAAACCTTCTGAAGGGGCAGCCACGACCGACATCGTGATTACTGTAGGATGTCATTTCATGCTGTTGACCAAGGATTCCGGCAAGGTGACGGTAAGGAACCAGTTCTGTTTTCGTTCTGCGGCTATCTCATTTCCGGTTGCAGGCTACTCTTGATTACAAGTTTGGTAGTCCCAAACCAAAGCCTAAGGGAGACAAAGCCTCAGAAAACATCCAATCCGCTTCAGCAGATTCTGGTGGCGATTCAGGAGACGTTTCCGGTGACGATGACGGTGTGTCCAAGGCCGCTGTTCATAAATCCATTGGACCATTGTCTTTGTCGAACATCGGTTTGCAATACAAGGATTCGAAAATTATCATCGTTCTCGATGCCACACTTACGCTTGGACCCATAGGACTGACTCTACTCGGTTTCGGCCTTGGCTTGAAACTCTCATCAACTCTATTCTCAGATCCTAAACTAACAGACCTCTCCGTCCAAATTCAAGGTTTCGCGGCTGCATTTGACCAACCACCCATCCTTCTTGCTGGTCTTCTTGAACACATTGTTACAAATGATATGGACCTTTACGCTGGAGGTATTGCCGTAAACTTCAAAGCATATAGCTTCTTGGCACTTGCGTCGTACGGAACGGTGACTCAAGGACCGGAAGAGTTTAAGACATTCTTCCTTTTCGCGCAACTCAGTGGTCCCCTTGTAGAGCTGGAATTTGCGACCCTTAATGGTGTTTCGCTCGGATTTGGGTATAAGCTCCTTTCGCCGAGGTTTTCGTGCTAACTTGTTCTTTATTGTAGCTACAACTCTCACGTCAAGTATCCCAATGCAGACGAAATTTTAAGCTTTCCTTTGGTCAAAGGAGTCAGCAGCGGGTCCACCGATGCCGCTGCTTCCTCGTCGAATGTGCTGAACATCTTGTCAGACGACGTTTTCACAAAATGGGTAACACCCCAAAATAACTCGTTTTGGTTCGCAGTTGGCCTTGAAGCGCTCGCCTTTGAGGTTCTTGATGTCCGAGCCGTGGCCATCATTGAGATTGATCCTTATGTCAGTATCGGCCTTTTCGCAGATGCAGTGTTGTCACTTCCTCCAAAACTGCCTCGTGAACGAAGCTATGTTTATGTAGAACTCGGTATAACTTCTCGCGTGGATACCCGGTATGGCATTTTCAGCGTCGAAGGCAAACTATCTCCCAATTCGTTCATTTTGCACCCTTCCTGCCACTTGCTTGGAGGATTTGCTCTTTACTATTGGTTTGATCCGTCGCCCTATGCTGGAGACTTTGTTTTTACAGTACGTCGCTCATGTCATTACCCATGTACACCTACTCATATTCGTTCTACCCAGATCGGCGGCTACCACCCTGCTTACCAGCCTCCGTCTCACTATCCAAGACCTCAGCGTTTAACTATTTCATGGCAGCTTGACAGCAATCTCAGTATTACTGGAGAGTCGTTCTTTGCGATTACACCCAAGGTTTGTATGGGTGGAGGATCACTCTCTGTCCTGTTCCAACTGGGTGCACTCCGAGCGCACCTGGACGCCCACGCTCAATTCCTCATGGTATGGAACCCATTCCATTTCATGGGAGATATCGGTGTATCCGTGGGCGTGGGATTCCACGGCAAGTTTTTATTCTGGACATACAGCATTGAAATCGACATTTCTGCGTCACTCCATCTCGAGGGACCCCCGTTCGGTGGCAATGTTCACGTCAACTTTTGGCTATTCGGATTCGATATCTACTTTGGTAATCATCCTGGTCTTCCGCCTCCGTTGAGCCTGGACGAGTTTTGGGATCTGTTGTCTCGGTCAAGCAATCAGCCCAATAGTGGACACGATGCCGGAATTACCCTTGTCGTCGAGTCTGGTTATGCCCAAGGAAAAAGCTCACAAGTTACCCCTAAACCTGGTGAACCATGGATCGTAACCGCTGGCCAATTCAAATTCAATGCCCAGTGCCGCTTCGCACTACATGTGGTCAAGTACAAAGACGAGTCGGATTGGGTGGATGTGTACCAGAGTGGCGTTTCCGTCTATTCAAAGCCCATGCACACGACAGAGCCCATTGAGTCGATTCTCGAGATTAAAATTCTGGACAAAGAGACGTCACAGGATGTTGGGGGGTTCACGTTCCTTCCATTGACGAAGAATGTACCTTCGGCAATGTGGGGCCAATGTGAGTGGTGCCAAACTCATAAATTCACGTCGATAGCTAAATCACCTTAAAGATGATTCTAACAACGACCCATCCCGTGGACGCGCGTCTAACGACCTTCTCAACGGCAATAATTCAACAGTCAAGGATATGCTAACAGGCATGCATGTAGTAGCGCCGAAACCAGAATATCCAGACGACCACATCCCACCTTTCAATGCGCACGACGCCATGTTCGTTGAAATCCTCAAGGATGAAAAGTTTCCAGTTGTGAACCCGTCCCCCGAAGCCAATGCGTGGTTACCCAAACCGATCAGTTGGAATGGTGCGAAACAGGCTTGGTCCAAGCCTGCAGAAACTTGCAAAGTAGCAGTGAGCGAATGGGCCAACGTTTTTGGATGGGTTGGCAAGTTTATTGGAAAACCGCCGACTGTTCTTGTCGACAACCTTGAGAAAGTGTACCTGTACATTCCGGAGATCACTAGCTCATAGATATGGCAGCAATTCGTGTGTACTAGTAAGATGTTGTCGTATGTTTGAGAAATGACAAGCTTCAAGTTGAGTCTGACATCGCTGTCATATCGTGACTTGTTCTTTCAAGTCATTTTACTAGTCGCTAGTCAAACTAAACTGATCGTGGAAACAACACAAACCTAAAGATACGCCGATCATTATTCATCTGTGTCGATTGCCTAAACCTTCGTCGATTGGGGGCCGTAGAGTTGCCGCGCTACTTATTCGTGCATCTGGTCCTTGGGATGACATTCGGGGAAACTTGGGCATTGAACACTTGATGGACCTGTCAAGGTGAAATGTGCTTCGGACAAGGACATCGAAGATAAGGCCAGGTACGGTCCGAATGGCGACGAGCTTCGACTCAAGCGGCGC
>JAENRT010000009.1:119182-131254 GCA_032173475.1 Amanita phalloides | reverse complement strand
CCACGATTATCATCGCAAACTGGCAAAAATGATGACTAGCACAGAAAAATCAAGTCTCTGAGCTTACGGCAGAGTTCTGATTGATATCGTTGTGGTACGACGCTGAACCACTTGTAAGACGCCCGGTATCGACGGCAAAATCTCTAAAAAACCAGGGCTATTATAATCAGCACTGCACATAGCAAACCTTGACTTAACATATATTCCCGGCTGCCTTCATCCTTTCCAGCAATACAAAACTCCAGTTCCTTGCCAGCTAATCCTAAAAATGCCGCCAAACATCAGCAACGACTGGTCCGTGTGGTCTGCACGTAGGTAAGTGTGATGGGCATTCGCATCGATATATTTTAGCTTGAACTAATCAAGTACAGCCAATTCGAATAGTTGGCTCGAACGTACCTTGGATGTGATAGCGGTTCCTGGACAGATCGCAAGGCTTACCGAAGGCTCATGAGATAGTTTGTCATTGACGTTCTTGCAGCACGCTTGCATAACTATCTTGCCAAAGGGGACATACTTTCTCCATGAACCATATTTGCTAGCGTTGTTCTATAAAAACTCGTCATTCCACATTGTTGAACATTTAAACAGTAGACTCACAATCCACTAAGGAACAAGACATCTGTTTATGTGAGCTTGCAAAATGGCAAAAATTCAAGTAGACCTACTTCGCCTTCGTCCAATTTCATAATCTGCGGCCGACCGAAACTATGCGGAATGCGGAAACTAGAAGTGGGTCAAGAGAACGCGAACTCATGAAGCGACGCCATACTCACACCAAAGCAAGCCTCCGGCCTATAAATGTCCCATAGGTACACATTTGCAACACATATACCAATCACCTACGAGGGCTAGTAGCATTACAGCAAAGGTACGAGTTTAGTACCGGCGTTGCTAATTGCGTACAGGCCGGATTGTTGCCGGCTCACAGTCACTAAACAAACCCAAGCGATCAGCGCAATCGCTGCACCAGAACCAGTAACCACCCGCTGAATAACCCCTGTCACTTTGATCTGGTGAGTCGAACGTATTACGTTGTACTTCCAATGGATTGCCCACTAGGCATCGTGAGGAGGCTCTCCAACACCGTGAGACTCCGAATGCGAGTTTCCAAACTGCAATGACCATTATAGATCTGTGGAAAGTAAACAGACTAATCGCCATTTCTGCGGTCACGTTCTGCTGTTGAAGGGATCAGCGGGATACTGGCAGGTCATCGAAGAGTAAACATACACTGGCGATGTTGAGAAACTGTCGTGTTGTCAACAGTGTAGAAATAGTAATTGTGGAAGTGTAGTAAACAAGAGATCGGGATCGTCAATATCCCGTAGATGACGGTTCCGATATGTCTCATATATACGCGTCATCTTGTATGACACGTTAACCAACGAGTAACTAGTGTTGGCCCCGCCATACGTTATGACGTGCTGTTAGATGTATTGAAGTACAAGTACTGGGTGCTATTGCAACGTTTCGAACGTAAGTAACTGCTGGACCCTGACCCACGTTCGAACTTGCCACTTAGATTCGAGTCAGAAAGTATATACTGGCAGGAGACGCAGCGCAGATGTGGACGCTTGTAGCTGCCTAAGCAAGACAGTAGGTTGAAATGTACAATATAGTGTTGATGCTATGAGGACGTCGCTTCCTTCCAAAATAGGAAACCTTTGTCGATAATCGATAAATTGTGATCGATTGATTGATCAGATGATCAATGTGCATTCGGGGGACTTCGACAACATATTGATTGGGTCCCAGATACCATTTCCGAAGTAGCATCCCAAGCACTATCACCGGTGGACCACGCTATGTGACCTGTACATGTGGGAAGGGTTTTGGCCATACGAGAACGTTCTTATCACACTGGCGAGCATTGTCATCATTACTGTCCAGCTGCGATCGTCACCATTCTCTTGCAACTCGCAACGTAAGCATTCACATATTTTCCATTTTCGACATTCAAAGGAGCTTAGACCTATCGAGAATCTTACTTGTCGAAAAGTCTCAGAAGATTTCGGGACACGTTATATCAATAGTGCGATAGCGCATGTCCGTCGAAATGTCATTTTCAGCTTATCTTTTTTCTTAGTCCATTTTACGACCTTCAACCATTGTAGTGACGTACCATGGCTTTCGAGTCGACAAGTTTTCCATCCAGTTCGGTTCGACACCGCGTCCTTCGTCGTATCTTTTCCAACCTCAATCCAAAACCCTTCGAATTAGACTTACCGCCTTTGAAGCCAGGTGAAATGCAGTTGTATTCGTATTATACGCCTGGGATCTCTACAGGTCTCTACGATATTGTCGCAGAGCAGACGATTCACACATCCGATGGAAGTCAATCCAAAACGATTAGAGCTCTCGATCAGTCGTTTTTTGTCTATGCCCCCAAGTACTCCCTCGATCCTGCCTTGGTTCATTCGACATTCCCACATCAAGGCGTAGCTGCCCAAGCTAACATCCTGCCACATGTTGTTCTCAACGATCCTCACTTACCGTGGCAAACCGAGATCGGGAAGACATCTGAGAAGGATACATTGCGTATCCCCTGGCTAGCTGTAATTGCTTTTGAACAATCGGAACTAAAACTACAGCCGGGTGACCCCCTCTTCCCCGATCAGAGCCTGCCTCAGTCATTTACGATGACCACTCGTTTAACTGTTGGGCAACTCCTTAGCTCTGGTCTCCAATGTGCACTTCCCGCGTTGGACGAGGACCTTCTGGAAGATCCGAAGCTTCCTTTAAAATCCATCGATGTCATTTTCCCAGAGATGGACCTCTTTCTTGCCCTTTTTGGTGGCGGTACTAGCGATGCACCTCAGATTGATCTTGATCGCTTTAAATACTTGGCTCACGCGCGCAAAGTCAATACCACTCATATGGCGGACTCTGGTGTTCTCGATGAAGGGGAGTTCAGCATTGTCTTCTCTCATCGGACGGGACCTCCATTCGAGAAAAACGCTTCACCTGAGCCAAAGCGCTGTGTTGCACACCTCGTATCACTTGATTGGATTCATCGCATTCCGGCATCTGGTCTTAAATCAAACAAGCGTGCAGCTGTGATTTCGCTATTCAGCTGGACGTACGACTGCATTCCGCCAGAGACGGTGAATTTTGAAGACGTTATGAGGGCGGTTGGAAAAAACAATGAGGTGTTCCGGACCCCGGACGATATTCGAAGCAAGGTGAATAAGGATCTACCTCCGGCTGTCCACAGTCGGATCAAGGATCGATTGGACGACGGATACACGCTTGCACGGTATCGAGTCCAGACGGGTGAAGAAACTTACGCGCTCATGCGTGGCCCTCTCACACCTTATGCAGTCCCTGGATGCGACCTGGATGGATATTCACTCGAACACAGGGGAAGATCTTCAAATAATTGATACGCAGTGGGGTTAATGGACATCTCGTACTCTGCGGCTTGGCAGCTGGAAAGTCTCTCGCCATAGCTGACCAAGCTTCTGTGCAGCCCTCATCAGGATCAGGGCGATGTATACGATAAATCGAGCGAAAGGCAAAGGAAAAGGAGCTATCTAAGAAATTCGAGGACGCCACTTCCAAAAGAGTAATTGATGCGCTACCGGAACATTCTCTGACATGATGCAGCTCTCAAACAGCCTTTGATCAACAGGCGTGGGACCGCCCGTCCTTATTCAGAGCCGTTACCAACTTTTGGCTGAGGGAAAGATACTGAGAGTTATAACGAAAGCCATAGCACATCATTTGCGACGCCGAGTAGAACGCCTCGCGTCAGCCACTGATGGAACTCATTATACGAAGCAAGGATCCCTTATCGACTGATTGGGATCTCGTTCTCAACTGGATTCTAGACAAGATTCTACTTGGACAGGGTCCCCCCTTGGTATTCTCATCCCTGATCCCACGTGGCTTCCTGCTGAATCCATTCGCTCTTTTTTATGTCGATCACAAATGGTTGAGCGCACTGGTCGACGGCTCTCAGTGTCGCCAACCATCTTGATAAACAGGACAAAGTGCGACAATAATTAACGGATCAGTTGGTGAAGTATTTGAACGAAGAGATCCACCCCGAACTCAAACATCCACCCCAAATTCCGTCGTATGGGTTCTATTTGCGCTCTGTCGTTGTCGATGCTTTCCCCGACCTGGTTGTTCGAGCGCCTTGGCCGACTCGTGATGGTAAACCAGATCTGAGGGCAGAAGTCCTCCGACAGGAGAATGTTCGAAAGGATATCATGTTCTGCCTCCTCGACCGCATTCCCAAGGATCTTCAGCAGCTGATTCTTAGTCAGCCTCCACACCAGCAATGCTTTATGTTCGGCCATGACTCGACGTTTACTAATAGCTCGTTTGATCTGGAGCTGAGGAAGGTTTACTCCGTCCATACTACCAAACACATGGACGAGTTGCCCAAGCAATCGTTTTCCAAGGGCGAGGACGGGCGTTGCGAAATTTACGACTGGAACACACGCACCATACTAGTTGACAAGTTCGCTGGTCTTGTATCCAGGACCCTCGATGATGCGCACAAGCAGGATTCTGAAATCTATGATGGGGAGGCGAATGCATCTCTTTTAGGAATTGAGCTCAACGACCCCATCTATCGTCTCACGTTTTTCCCTCCAAATCAACCTCCAGCAGCTTTGGACGAGCACTTGGTTGCATTTAGTCTCCCAGGTGAAGCCCCGCCTGAAACTGCCCCGCCTGAAACTGCCCTGCCTACAACTGTGCCGCCAATTTTGAGAAATTATGCACGCCCATTCAAGGGTGTGGCACGCCCTCGCTATCTGCCGCGCGGTCCGCCGCGTAGGTCAGGGTTCCCACAACCTATCCTTGCAACTGCTCCTCCGGATATATCTAAGAAACTCCAGACACCGACAAAATTCGTTTCCGCTTCTACAGATCCTACAGTGACATCCATTTTATCAAAGATTGATTACGATGACATGGAAAAGTGTTCCTCTCGCTTTTCAGCCAACTGTTTCCCTATCGGTAGTCCTTCAGCAGCCAAAGACGAGGATACGAAATATCTTACTTCATCCCTAAATGGGTCCGATGTTATCGTCAGCCTCAGTCGCAATGAGGTTGATTCCGATTCAACCGATTACATCCACCTTTTCGAGATACGCGTACCACTTGGAACGGCCGCGGACCACCTGTTCATTAAGCCACTGGAGATAGATAGTGTTGAGGTCCTCAACACGATGAGGTTCACGACGGATGTCGGGGTAGACGGGAATGAAATTGTAATTCACCTCAAACCCAAAGCGGTATCAGAGTTGTCACTTCTCTCCCATAATCCAGATATGTCGGTCATGATCAAAGGAGCCAGTGTCAATCCAGGTTCTCTGGATTCGACGATTTCCATTGTGGAGTTGTATACGAGCAAGCAAGGAAATGCAAGGGTCGCACTGAATTATATCCATCACATAAGAGATCTGAGAAAAAACCTTTGTCAATAGATAGGTCACGCAGTATTCGATGTAGCAGCCACAAACGTAAGAACATCGGCACCATACGCTGCTCCTTTTCAGTTCTGAAATAATGTTAGGGTCCGTTCAATATAGACAAAAGTTCATTAGAGCATACCTCGCCACCAAAACGATCGTCAACGGATTGATGATATTTCCCAAGCGATTAACTCATTTTCTTTCCTCTTGTCTAGGACATTCATGGTGATTAGTGTCATAAGGGCTCGCAGGGATAAATCATCTCGCACCAACTGCTGTAAGAAGTTGACTTGGAACATCGCGATGTTGATCCGAGCCCTCAAGGTTAACGTCGGCATGAAAATTCTTCCCGACGCAACATCCTTCCCGACAGCCATCTCAGGAAGCATGGACCAAGATGTGCCACTGTCAACCACACATCTCGTGTCAGTGCTTTGCGCCATGTTTTCCGATGCAGGTTGTCCTGGGCCAGCATCAAGCGGGGTACGAAATCTTCCACTGGCCATCCACCAATGCTCTATGCTTTAGTGTCAAACAGCAAGTAATGTGAATCAAGGTTCCGTGTTCAGATTGCATTGTCAGTGGCATGTGGTGCAAGCTGGATAGGGACCCCCAACACGTGTCGTGATATGCACCATTCGAACGGAACGGATGAAAAGTCTCTAGCCTATTTCGTGCTGGAGGGGAGACATTAGCGATATATGCGGGAGGAGGCGACTCACAGATAGGCGGAAGAACGATAACGTCGGCCAATTGCCTTCAAAGCACTGTCTTTGATATTGTCAGATTCGCAAACCACTGAAGAAGTCGCCTGGTCTGCAATTGAGATGGGATAGATGGAATAGTCGATTATATTACGTTACGATGACTGGTTGATTTGTCCTCCAGTCGTATGGGTATCGATGTTTGATCGCTTGACCTTGACTAGACGTCCATCTCCTTGACATTTCCAGATAGCTTACGCGTCTCAGCACTCGTTGACCATGGAGATGTTTTGCCAGGTCTTCTCCGACCAACGGACGCCACATCCTTTGAAAATGCCCTTCAGAGTCAACGTGACATATCATGCTATTCATAGTGTTCAGCATTGCAAGTGAGCGAAAAGCGGCATAATCTTCACAACCGTGCGCCGGTGCACAATGAACGAGCCTGTTCGACTCGGCCGTTACATGTGCCGCAGGAATACTTTCAACGGCACTGCAGGACCGGCCGTAGCACTGAAGAGAGGCACATATAAAATTGACGAGTTGCTCGCTTTTGTGACATTAGTATGGAATAATGACATGTTTACACATACCGTACCTGAAACTTGGCGCGGATGTCAACTGGGCCCAGTAATCTCTGAGAGTACTTCAATCTCTCTAAAGCACAATATAATGTTCTCCTCTCGTACGCATTGCATCAACAATGGCATACATAAGGTCAGGGTGCTGCAATACCTATATTGCGCATCACGTTAACTAAAAACTCGTTGCAGCAAACGATATACATATTCGCTGTGAGAGTCAAGGCGTAGTTGTCCAAACGGTTAATTTGACATTGATTCGGTAGAAATCAGTTCTCGCAAGACCGGGTTTTTCTATATTCGAGTTGCGATCGATATTCGAACGTGAACATATACGAATGGAAGAAACATGGTTGTCTTTATATACAAGCTCTGGCCTCGGCCAGGGCTGACAAGAGATGAGGGCGAGTAATGCACTGGCCGATAGTGTCTATAAATCAGACTGAATCGAAATGAGCGCGTCGAAAAATCAGAGGAAGTCCTATTTTTTGACATCTTTCTGTAAATCTCAGCTGTCGCAATTTCGTATCTATGATCTATCAACTTCTGTTAGTGGCGCCTTTATAGAGATAGACGTTTACACCAACCAAGGTGCGGTACGTGAGGATCTTGGTTCCAATCGGCCATAATGCAAAAGGCTGAAATTGAGCTTTCTGTGATGCAATCTCTCGCATGGCAGTGATCTTGCTGCCTGTTCTATGGTACAGCGGGTATGTGTATGATGCTTTCTTTCTGAATTCAGGCCTTGAACATTGGAACTATGCGATGAAATCACACCGAGCTCTTCAGCGCCTTGTTCTCAATGGGTAAACCGTGAAATCCAGCTGGCATATAGCTGGATCACTTAATATGACTTGGAGCGACCACGAGCTATACGGACTTACTGAACTCTATGACCACGTAATACGTGGAATCTATTTATTATATCCTTGAGTATTTTTATTCAATGCGTGTCTGTAATTCTTTTAAATATTCTTGAGGCACTAAAAATGACGATACTAACCCATATGAAGGTTGCCGTTTTGCATAAGGTGGGACCGTCGTGCAACACGAACAAGGAGCAGTTCGCGTTATCCACTGGTAGCCAGTCATTATGCGAATTGGATGATTATGCTAAATGGCATACTGCATCTATACAAATCTTCTCCTGAACGTTTGGTAAAGGTGTCTCGCTCTTGACGGCTCGACAAAGTGGAAATGTGGTCTTGGCAGAAGGAGCGTTCCCGAGAAAGTCTTGCTATGTATTGCTTCGCTTGAAAGGAATTACGGCGAGTATGTGCGAGTGACTGTATCCGAGAAGGGCTTCCATCTCTGAAGCAAGACGGAGAATACGATGGTCTCCGTATCATCAAATCGCGTTATGGTCACACTCGGACTCGTGCATTAGTCAACAACGCGCTCTGCAAATCCAAGCCCGCTGCAAACAAAAGAGTGCTTCGAATAAGGTCAGGTCAGTGCTATTGGAACATACACCATTGTATCGTATATAGTGCTAGTGTCTCCTCCCGAATGTTTTCCATATTCAAAAAATCTTCAATACGTATCTTAATAATCAACGGGGATCGTCTATAGTCAGTAGAATCACACGTCCATATAAGGCAGGCTAAACGACTATCATCACTCAAGTCTCAGGCCTCGCCCAAGCGATTACGTCTGGAAACCCCACGGCCACGCAACATAAAATATCTTCGATGAAATCGAATATCGTTTACGATAACCTTGTTCGGTGAACATGTTGAGTATTTGTCTCTGACGACATCTGTTTATGATGCATACCGTTGTTGATACCGCGACAATGGCCATGATCACGTTGGCGATTGCGGAGACGATGGAATTGATAGCCATGACCTATCGCTGAGATACGGAAGCCCTATGAACATGTGGATTGTATACAGTTATCGACGGAGGCGTGAACTCACCATGTTGCAAAGTTGGTGAGTGAGTAAATGGGACTCGACTTGTGGAAGAAGTATCGAGTATCCCTAATATATGACGTTTTCAATGCGCCACATGCACAAATAGTCTTTTCGTCTAATAGTGGAGATAGGTCATATGTTGACCAGTGGAGAACGCGGAAGGGTCCGAGCGTGAGTATCGCCGGCGAGATAACATGGTGTTGGGTATTTGCTGGACGTTTGGCAAGACAGACGGCAACATGTAACGTGTAAATAGACAGCTAACATATGTTAGATTTGAAGCGATATTTTTGGTAACAATCGGTAGCCCATAAAATTCCAAGGATCATCAAGCAATCGCAAAACTTCTTTGGCGTAACGCTTCTATGACCATCTGGTAAAAAGTGATACTGCGTCGTGACTTGTACTCATACCCTCTCTGCAATCGCAATGCACTTCAAAAGTATAGACAATGAAGGCCAGAGCAATTTGACGACACCGGGTTTCATAAAGTAGGTGGAACTGGACGTGACATGAAAGAAAGAAAACACGAGAGCGCGACAGATTGAAGCCGTTCTATTTCGGATGGGCTATGGAATGAGGGGATAGCGAGTACTCTTAACTGAAGTCGTTCATTCATGGCTGTAACTAGGGATAAGTTTCACATCTGCAACGGCTTCCTGCCACCAGATTTCATAGCACATAGACAAATCATATAAGTGGGAATAGCAACGGTTTGGCATTTAGGACTACGACACTATTCCCGTACCGTCGATCTTGGTACGACTAGTGAACACCTTTGTTGTGGATGCCGGGATCAGGACGGCAAATACTACAGCAGGGACTAATCAGCACAGTAGAATAATAACAGCAAGGTCTTTGTTACACAAATCCGGGGTCCGTCCTTATCTTTTCAGAAGCACAAACTCAGTTCATCGTCATTTAAGCTATGAAGCTCCAGTATCAGCACCAATTTTTGACTCAGCTGCCGTAGTTTTTGTAGCTGCGTAAGTGTAAGTGAGGTGTGAAATGGGCAGAGTTTTGCGTCGACATTATTCCAGTTTGAACTAATCAATCAGATTAACTCGAATAAGCCGACTCGGCACATACCTTCGAAGGAGCTGTGGTTGCGCAGGCGATGCGCCACGCATTGCTGATTGGCTTTCATATTAGATAGATTGAATCGTGGGCGTCTGAAAGACGTAAGTTCCTCTTGAATTTCACGCTTGGCATGAATCTGGTCCTTGCCAAGGGGAATGTACTTCTCCATGAACCATATTCTGGACGTATTCTGTAGACTTCTTACTTCCATTAATGGATCTTTAACAGCAGACGTACGTCACTGGGAACAAGGCTCATCTAAGAATATGAGCTGAGCAACAGCAGCATTCAAAATAATACCTACTCATCTCGTCTCCTCGATATCGTTATGCGCGTGCCCACCGATAGCCACCGATGGAAGACGTATACTGGAAGCGGTGAGAACGCCACAGCTCTATGAAATCACGTTGTACTCACGACCAAGCAAAACTCTATACTTGAAATTTCCAATGATATATGTTCTTCAATCCAACTAAACTGTCACAACAGTTGGGTGTGGCAACGGTACAGCCAAGGTACGAATTATTACCGGCGTTCTGAATTGTGTTAGTCGCCGGACTCTTGCGAGTTACGATCCACTATACATACAAGTGTGAGCTCAGCACGATCACACTCCACGCTAGAACCTTACGCGCTGATAGCTCTCAGTTTTATGCCTCACTACGTTTGAGGTCGGAACAAATAGGTTTACAGCCCGATGGATTTTTTATCAGGGTAATGTGAACAGTCTCTTGCCATCGAGGTTTCTAATGCGGTAGTTTCCTGTTGTAGTATACCTCGTAGATGGGTACGATGGTGGCGACGCACTGTGATCAACTGCATTTTCTGCTTTGTCCGTGTCCTAGTTACAAACGATTTAGCAAGATACAAAGTTATCGAAGGTGAAACATGCGTTTTTTGTACTCGTGGCTTCATAAGTGCACCATAGTCATCAGGGTTGACATAATAAATCCGTGGTGCTATAGCGTACGTGAGTCTAGGATGATCAATATTCATATTCACGATCGATGTTATAAGCATCCACGAACGATATGAGCCATTCTATACCAGACCTTGGCCAACGAATAGGTAGTGGTGGGCGGTGTCGCGGTTATAGAACTTCCAATCACAATACAGGCCTCTATTGTTTCCAACATTTCGAAAATAGTAGAAGCCGACGTTTCTGGCACCGTTTCGACTCCCACTAGCTGCAGTTATAAAAAAGATGTTATCACAGATTACAACATCACATACGTATTGTAATTTAGATTCTTCCAGGGTCGCAGCCTAACATCCGCTGTCCTTGGTCCAAAGCTTCGATATATGTCAGGAAATCTCCGTTTAGGAGTCGGTACTTGACACCAGTAACGGGAGCGGCCATTTGGATGCTTGGTGAGGGCGGCACGGTAATGAGTAGTTTTTATACATCGGATAAGGAGCCAGAGGTCTGGCGCTCTGTTAACAAGTCATATGGTTCAATCCCACTTTGGTGCAATACTTGATACAGGAATAGATAAGATCTGATAAGATGCTGTCAAGGTGAAAACACAGTGACATATGCCACACTGTTCCTTGGGCACAGCTATGTGGTGCCAGCTGATATGTTCGTGATACGAAAGACTTGATGAATGATAAATCTGACTTGGGTCTGCCATCATCCAACCGATTGACCACCGGTATCCGCGTACCATGATTGCTTCCAGCTCCAAACATGGCGAGGACCTAACTGCGTTCCTCGAAGCACATTCTACTGCATAGTGAGAGGATGTCAGACGAAGGCTGCGACGAGAGACATTACAAATTCAATTGTACATACGACGCGAATCCCCACCACGCCGATCACATCCGCCTAGGCCTGAACCTTCGTCCTTGGGGAATTCGGCGATGTGGGAACCACAGGGTTGTACCGCGCCTTATCTGATTGATTTCTTTGCAGTGCCGCCATGTCACCTTGACAGTTCCATCAAGTTCCCAGTCTTCCTGTTGAAGGACCACATGCACATATCAGCAGACCCATGCTTCTAATCTGACATATAAACTACTTGTTATCATGATCATCTCCACAATACCATCGGAAGTCCTTTCCGCTGATTCCTTGAACAGCAGAAATTCGGGATCTCAACCGCGTGAACGCCTGATGGGAAATCTACTACTGGGAGCAACAACATATACGTTCCATCTTCAGCGTCTAAGTTGCTAATCTCACTTCCCCACCGCTATTTGCACGGGCCGTGGATAGAAAGAAGATAAACTGATCGCGGCTATTGACTAGCGGATAAACACCTCTGGGTAGCTAAGAATTTTTGTGCTGCGGCTGAGGAAGATTCCCACCCACACGCGCCACGTGCCTCCCTCACTCACGATGAGCCTCGAGGAACTC
>JAENRT010000009.1:23207-119054 GCA_032173475.1 Amanita phalloides | reverse complement strand
CCCACACGCGCCACGTGCCTCCCTCACTCACGATGAGCCTCGAGGAACTCATCAAACACCGAACAGACGCGCAAAATCAATAAACTCATTCGTCACCAAGCTTGCTTCGCAGACTTTATGGAAGTTCAAGACGAGAAAAGCGATCGCTCCTTCGCTCTATTCAGAAACGCAGTCAGTGCGCATTAGCACCCTTGAAAGGGCAGGAGGGGCAGGAAGCACAGTAGAAGGATATGACGTTGACCCGGACATCGTGGTCGATGGAGATAACGAATCCCTTTCCGAAAACTTCCCGAAGATTTCCCCGTGACAGTTCACAATCTTGGTGCTCTGAGTACGAGTTAGCTGAGCAAGAAGCTCTAAGAGCAAATGGCAATCAATATTGGGGCGTTTCTCGTTGGCGGACAATCTGGGATTGGTCTGCCCCTATTCATTTATCCTCATCCGGTTGCCTCGCACTCAAGCTCCCTACGGACGATCTCTCTTTTGAGTTCCTCGAGGCTCATCGTGAGTGAGGGAGGCACGTGGCGCGTGTGGGAATCTTCCTCAGCCGCAGCACAAATTTTAGTTTCATCGGCAAAGCTACCAGTGTTTATCCGCTAGTCAATAGCCGCGATCAGTTTATCTCTCTATCCACGGCCCGTGCAAATAGCGGTGGGAAAGTGAGATTAGCAACTTAGACACTGAAGATGGAACGTATACGTTGTTGCTCCCAGTAGTAGATTTCCCATCAGGCGTTCACGCGGTTGAGATCCCGAATTTCTGCTGTTCAAGGAATCAGCGGAATGGTCTTCCGATGGTATTGTGGAGATGATCATGATAACAAGTAGGTTTATATGTCAGATTAGAAGCATGGTCTGCTGATATGTGCATGTGGTCCTTCAACAGGAAGACTGGGAACTTGATGGGAACTGTCAAGGTGAACATGGCATGCAAGGAAATCAATCAGATAAGGCGCGGTGGTTCCCACATCGCCGAATTCCCCAAGTACGAAGGTTCAGGCCTAGGCGGATGTGATCGGCGTTGTGGTACCGTCACTGGATAGTTGGGACGTTCGCTGAATATCAGAAAGTTCGTCTTGAAGATTGATGAGTACAAGAGTCAATTAGCTAAAGAAGTGCAACTTGAAGTTCAGCGCTTCTGCAACGTCGGTAACAAGCTTGTCTATGCGTGGGTTCGCAGCTGTTTCACCCAGTTCTAGTTTACGTATTCGAGCGGCAGAGTGATCAGTTGGTGCCGTGGACTATGAAATCGAAGACGAAGTAGGTAATGTACTTTGAATGCTGCCATTTTCACCATAATCAGATGTCCCTTGTTCCGGATCCTAGTGATGTTCCAACAACGTGGAGTGACAAGTTTATTGCATCCGAAGTGGTGGGGATTCGCGTCGTATGTACAATTGAATTTGTAATGTCTCTCGTCGTCTGACATCCTCTCACTATGCAGTAGAATGTGCTTCGAGGAACGTAGCTAGGTCCTCGCCATGTTTGGAGCTGGAAGCAATCATGGTACGCGGATACATTCAACCCATTCGGTGGTCAATCGGTTGGATGATGGCAGTTATCCAAAAGACCCAAGTCAGATTTATCATTCATCAAGTCTTTCGTATCACGAACATATCAGCTGCACCACATAGCTGTGCCCAAGGAACAGCGTGGCATATGTCATTGTATTTCACCTTGACAGCATCTTATCAGATCTTATCTATTCCTGGTATCAAGTATTGCACCCAAAGTGGGGATTGAACCATATGACTTTGTTAACAGAGCGCCAGACCTCTGGCTCCTTATCCGATGTATAAATACTACTCATTACCGTGCCGCCCTCACCAAGCATCCAAATGGCCGCTCCCGTTACTGGTGTCAAGTACCGCATCCTAAACGTAGATTTCCTGACATATATCGAAGCTTTGGACCAAGGGACAGCGGATGTTAGGCTGCGACCCTGGAAAGAATCTAAATTACAATACGTATGTGATGTTGTAATCTGTGATAACATCTTTTATAACTTGCAGCTAGTGGGAGTTCGAAACGGTGCCAGGAAACGTCGGCTTCTACTATGTTCGAAATGTTGGAAACAATAAGAGGTGCCTGTATTGTGATGGAAGTTCTATAACCGCGACCACGCCCACCACTACCTATTCGTTGGCCAAGATCTGGTATGAGAATGGCTCATATCGGTTCGTGGATGCTTATAAACATCGATCGTGAATATTGAATATTGATCATTCCTAGACTCACCGTACGCTATAGCACCACGGATTATTATGTCAACCCTGATGACTATGGTGCACTTATGAAGGCCACGAGTACAAAAAACGCATGTTTCACCTTCGGATAACTTTGTATCTTGCTAAATCGTTTGTAACTAGGACACGGACAAGCAGAAATGGCAGTTGATCACAGTGGCGTCGCCACCATCGGTACCCATCTACGAGGGTATACTACAGACAGGAAACTACCGCATTAGGAACCTCGATGGCAAGAGCCTGTTCACATTACCTGATAAAAAATTCATCGGGGCTGTTAACCTATTTGTTCGACCTCAACGTAGTGAGGCCGATAAACTGAGAGCCTATCAGCGCGTAAGTTTCTAGCGTGGAGTGTGATCGTGCTGAGCTCACACTTGGTTTGTATAGTGGATCGTAACTCGGCAAGAGTCCGGCGACTACACAATTCAGAACGCCGGTAATAATTCGTACCTTGGCTGTACCGTTGCCACACCCACTGTTGGTGACAGTTTAGTTGGATTGGAGAACATATACATTTGGAAATTTCAAAGTATAGGAGGTTTTGCTTGGTCGTGAGTACAACGTGATTTCATGAGCTTGTGGCGTTCTCACCGCTTCCAGTATACGTCTTCCATCGGGTGGGCTATCGGTGGGCAGCGCGGATAACGATATCGAGGACGAAGATGAAGTAGGTATATTTTGAATGCTGCTGTTGGCTCAGCTCAATATCTTAGATGAGCCTTGTTCCCAGTGACGTACGTCTGCTGTTAAAGGATCCATTAATGGGAAGTAAGAAGTCTACAGAATACGTCCAGTCAAATATGGTTCATGGAGAAGTACATTCCCCTTGGCAAGGACCAGATTCATGCCAAGCGTGAAATTCAAGAGGGAACTTACGTCTTTCAGAGCGCCCACGATTCATCTATCTATATGAAAGCCATCAGCAATGCGTGGCGCATCGCTGCGGCAACCACAGCTCCTTCGAAGGTATGTGCCGAGTCGGCTTATTCGAGTTTAATCTGATTTGATTAGTTCAAACTGGAATATGTCGACGCAAACTCTGCCCATTTCACACTCACTTACACTACGGCAGCTACAAAAACTACGGCAGCTGAGTCAAAAATTGTTGCTGATACTGGAGGCTTCATAGGCTTAAATGACGATGGAACTGAGTTTGTGCTTCTGGAAAAAGATAAGGACGACCCTGGATTTGTGTAAGCCAAGACCTTGCTGTTATTATCTGCTGTGCTGATTAGTCCCCTGCTGTAGTATTTGCCGTCCTGATCCCGGGCATCCACACAAGGTGGTCACTAGTCGTACCAAGATCGACGGTAACGGGAATAGTGTCGTAAGTCCTAAATGCAAACCGTTGCTATCCCACTTATATGATTTGTCTAGTTTGCTATTGATAATCTGGTGGCAGGAGAAGCGTTGCAGATGTGGAAACTTATCCCTAGTACAGCATGAATGAACGACTTCAGTAAAGTACCTCGCTATTCCCCTCATTCCATAGCCCATCCGAAATAGAACGGCTCAATCTGTTCGCGCTCTCGTGTTTTTCTTTCTTTTCATGTCACGGTCCAGTTCCACCTACTTTATGAAAGCCGGTGTCGTCAAATTGCTCTGGGCCTTCATTGTCTATACTTTTGAAGTGCATTGCGATTGCAGAGGAGGGTATGAGTACAAGTCACGACGCAGTATTCAACTTTTTACCAGGTGGTCATAGAAGCGTTACGCCGGTAGAAGTGTTTTGCGATGCTTGATGATCCTTGGGGAATTTTATGGGCTACCGATTGTTTACCAAAAATATCGCTTCAATCTACATATGTTAGCTGTCTATTTACACGTTACATGTTGCCGTCTGTCTTGCCAAACGTCCCAGCAAATACCCAACACCATGGTATCTCGGCCGGCGTATACTCCACGCTTCGGACCTTCCGCGTTCTCCACTGGTCAACATATGACCTATCTCCACTATTAGACGAAAGGGACTAATTTGTGCATGTGGCGCATGGAAACGTCATATATAGGGATACTCGATACTTCTCCACAAGTCGAGTCCCATTTACTTGCACTCACAACATTGCAACATGGTGAGTTCACGCCTCCGTCGATAACTGTATACAATCCACATGTTTTCATAGGGCTCCGTTATCTCAGCGATAGGTCATGCTATCAATTCCATCGTCTCCGCAATCGCCAACGTGATCATGGCCATTGTCGGCGGTATCACAACGGTATGCATCATAACATATGTCGTCCAGAGACAAATACTCAACATGTTCACCGAACAAGGTTATCGTAACGATATTCGATTTCATCGAAGATATTTTATGTTGCCGTTGGTGCCGTGGGGTTTCCAGACGTAATCGCTTGGGCGGAGGCCTGAGGACTTGAGGTGATGATAGTCGTTTAGCCTGCCTTATATGGACGTGTTGGATTCTACTGGACTATAGACGATCCCCGTTGATTATTTAAGGATACGTATTGAAGATTTTTTGAATATGGAAAACATCGGGAGGAGGACACTAGCACTTTATACGGATACAATGATGTATGTTCGCAATTAGGCACTGACCTGACCTTTATTCGAAGGCACTCTTTTGTTTGCACGCGGCTTGGATTTGGCAGAGCGCGTTGGTTGACTAATGCACCGAGTCCGAGTGTGACATAACGCGATTTGATGATACGGAGACCATCATATTCTCCCGTCTTGCTTCAGAGATGGGAAGCCCTTCTCGGATACCAGTCACTCGCACATACTCGCCGTAATTCCTTTCAAGCGAAAGCAATACATAGCAAGACTTTCTCGGGAACGCTCCTTCTGCCCAAGACCACATTTCCACTTTGGTCGGAGCCGTCCAAGAGCGAGACACCTTACCAGAAACGTTCAGGAGAAGATTTGTATAGATGGCAGGTATGCCATTTAGCATAACCATCCAATTCGCATAATGACTGGCGTACCAGTGGGATAACGCGACTGGCTCCTTGTTCGTGTTGCACGACGGTCCACCTTATGCAAACGGCAACCTTCATATGGGTTAGTGTATCGTCATTTTAGTGCTCAAGAATATTTAAAAGAATCTACAGGACACGCATTGAATAAAATACTCAAGGATATAATAAATAGATTCCACGTATTACGTGGTCATAGAGTTCAGTAAGTCCGTATAGCTCGTGGTCGCTCCAAGTCATTATTAAGTGATCCAGCTATATGCCAGGCTGGGATTGTCACGGTTTACCCATTGAGAACAAGGCGCTGGAAGAGCTCGGTGTGAGTTCATCGCATAGTTCAATGTTCAAGGCCTGAATTTCAGAAAGAAAGCATCATACACCATACCCGCTGGTACCATTAGACAGGCAGCAAGATCCACTGCCATGCGAGAGATTGCATCACAGAAAGCTCAATTTCAGCCTTTTGGCATTATGGCCGATTGGAACCAAGATTCCTCCACGTACCGCACCTTGGGTTGGTGGTAAACGTCTATCTCTATAGAGGCCCCACTAACAGAAGTTGGATAGATCATAGATACGAAATGCGACAGCTGAGGATTTTCCAGAAGATGGTCAAAAAAGGTCAGGACTTCCTCTGATTTTTCAAACGCACTCATTTCGATTCAGGTCTGATTTATAGACACTATCGGCCAGTGCATTACTCGCCCTCATCTCTGTCAGCCCTGGCCGAGGCAGAGCTTGTATATAAAGACAACCATGTTTCTCATTCGGTATATGTCACGTTCGATATCGATCGCAACTCGAATATAGAAAACCCGGTCTTGCGAGAACTGATTTCTACCGAAGTCAATGTCAAATTACTCGTTTGGACAACTACGCCTTGGACTCTCACAGCGAATATGGTATATCGCGTTGTGCCTGCAACGAGTTTTTAGTTAACGTGATGCGCATATAGGGTATTGCAGTGCACCCTGACCTTATGTATGCCATTGTTGGATGCAATGGCGTACGAGAGGGAGAACATTATATTGTTGCTTTAGAGAGATTGGAAGTACTCTCAGAGATACTGGGCCCAGTTGACATCCGCGCCAAGGTTTCAGGTACGGTATGTGTAAACATGTCATTATTCCATACTAATGTCACAAAAGGCGAGCAACTCGTCAATTTATCATATGTGCCTCTCTTCAGTGCTACGGCCGGTCCTGCAGTGCCGTTGAAAGTGATTCCTGCGGCACATGTAACGGCCGAGTCGGGAACAGGGCTCGTTCATTGTGCACCGGCGCACGGTGTTGAAGATTATGCCGCTTTTCGCTCACTTGGCATGCTGAACACTATGGATAGCATGATATGTCACGTTGACTCTGAAGGGGCATTTTCAAAGGATGTGGCGTCCGTTGTCGGAGAAGACCTGGCAAAACATCTCCATGGTCAACGAGTGCTGGGAGACGGCGGTAAGGCTATCGTGGAAATGGTCAAGGAGATGGGACGTCTAGTCAAGGTCAAGCGGATCAAACATCGATACCCATACGACTGGAGGACAAATCAACCAGTCATCGTAACGTAATATAATCGACTATTCCATCTATCCCATCTCATTGGCAGACCAGGGCGACTTCTCAGTGGTTTGCGAATCTGGACAATATCAAAGACAGTGCTTTGAAGGCATTGGCCGACGTATCGTTCTTCCCGCCTATCTGTGAGTCGCCTCCTCCCGCATATATCCGCTTAATGTCTCCCCTCCAGCACGAAATAGGCTAGAGACTTTCATCCGTTCGCGTTCGGAATGGTGCATATCACGACAACGTGTTTGGGGGGTCCCTATTCCAGCCTTGCACCACATTGCCACTGACAATGCAATTCTGAACACGGAGACCTTGGATCACATACTTGCTGTTTTGGACACTAAAGGCATAGAGCATTGGTGGGATGGCCCAGTGGAAGATTTCGTACCCCGCTTGATGCTGGAGCCAGGACAACCTGCATCGGAAACATGGCGCAAAGGCACTGACACGATGGATGTGTGGTTTGACAGTGGCACATCTTGGTCCATGCTTCCTGAGATGGCTGTCGGGAAGGATGTTGCGTCGGGAAGGAATTTTCATGCCGACGTTAACCTTGAGGGCTCGGATCAACATCGCGGATGGTTCCAAAGTCAACTTCTTACAGCAGTTGGTGCCGGAGATGATGTTATCCCTGCGAGCCCTTATGGGACACTAATCACCCATGGAATGGTCCTAGACCAAGAGGGAAAGAAAATGAGTAAATCGCTTGGAAATATCATCAATCCGTTGACGATCGTTTTTGGTGGCGAGGTATGCTCTAATGAACTTTTGTCTATATTGAACGGACCTAACATTATTTCAGAACTTGAAAAAGGAGCCAGCGTATGGTGCCGATGTCTTACGTTTGTGGGCTGCTACATCCGAATACTGGCGTGACCTATCTATTGGACCAAAGGTTCTTTCTCAGACCGCCGAATCTTTACGAAAAATCCGGAATTCAGCAAGATTCCTCCTTGGAAGTGTCGGAAATTCTGTTGCTCTAGCAGGCGTGGAACGAGTTTCTAGACAGGAGTTTGGATTGGTAGGTCTGAATGTCGATGATTTTGTAGACTGGCTAACAACCTTTATAGATAGAACGGTATGTGATGCATGAATTATACAAGTTAGAACAGACGGCCTTGGAGGGTTATGCGTCGTACAATTTTCCCAAAGGTCAGTTATATCATCCATATGCTGAATAATTTTTGACTTGATACCGTTCAGTGATGGTTGCATTGATCAATTTTGCCAACATCACTTTGTCCTCGCTTTACTTCGATATCACAAAGGACTGTCTCTATGCGAATGACTTGCACAGCCTTAAGCGGCGAACGGTCATCACTGTTTTCGAACACGTCTTGTCAACGCTTACTTCAATAATGGCTCCCGTCTTGCCGCACTTGGCAGAAGAGGTTTACGAACATCGGATATCTGATGGCAAATCCGCATTCATGAAAAAATGGGTACCGTTGGTTAGTATCGTTGTTTTTCGCAAGGATGTGCCTCACCACTCCAAGGGTTCCGAATGGCATGATCCTGAGGCAGCAAACGCCATGTCAGAGAATCTCCGGCTGCGCGGCAGTGTGCTGGCCTTGCTAGAAAAGGCTCGCGCCCAAAAGTGGGTGTAATGACGAACTAATTACTTGCGACTAACATTGGTACCTAGGCTTTTACGAAGCTCGTTAGAAGCTGAGGTTGACTTGGTTATCCCGACGTCAGCGCAAAAGGATTTGGGAAACTTAGGTTAGCATGCGGTACAAGGAAAAGTGAAATGGCTAACCATAATTATTGCAGAACAACTTTTGACAACGTTATGCATTGTGTCCGATGTCAAAGTAGGCGCAACATTGTCGACGAATGACGCTAGTTTGCCCTGGGTATTTTCGAAGAAAGTGCCAGGTATAGGTGCGTGCAAGCTTGTAATCTTCCGTGCCCAATGATCCTGACAATACAAGGTCTTCAAGATGAGATCACTCTTCGGGTGCGCCCAGCAACGCGAGAAAAATGCCCTCGTTGCTGGACGCATAGTCGTACGGTGGAAGAAACTGTATGCCACAGATGCTCGTCGGTAATGAGCAAATCACAGGTCGCTATTGGTCAACTTGAATAGAGCATTGCGTACCTTTATAAGCTGTGATGTAAACCCGTACTATTGCATGGCAGCTCCAATCTCGTGGCTGACACCTCTGTCGCCAACTAGGTATCACCAATGCAATTCCTGCACTCGATAACCGTCTTCGACAGCATGCTAAATTTTCCAGATATTTACTCTCTCTACAAATATTAAGAATAATGGATTCAGATGTGAGTCACTGTGACCCGTTCTGATATCGAAGCTTGGGGAAGTCAACGTACGTTTTCATATTTTTGCATCACTGAACACATAAATGATTCAGCTGTTGTCTTCTGCAGATCACATCCAACAAGCAGCGGATAAACTACACGCTACTCTATGGGGACAGAGTCTTGAGACATTCCTGAAAAAACTATGGTTTCGAGTACATATCACAAGATGGTGTCAAGAATCTGCAGCTACTTGCCCTTGAGTTTACAGGCGGAGTCCTTCTTTTCCGCCATGAATATGAACGAGCCTTTGAAGTGCTCGAGGATGTGGATAACACAGAGCGTGATTTCAAGGGTGTCGTTACTGGTTCACCGAAAATTGGTGAGCCTTTGTCCAACTCATGACTAGGTCATGTTAAGCGGTTGGTTAGGGAAGGCAGTTTTCCTCTTCTACGTCTTGCTTCGTCGCTTAAGTGAAAGCAAGCCTGCTGCTTTGCAGGTGTCATCTGAATATTACTTGTTATTCCAAGAGCAATGTGCCACAGTCCACTCTGTACTCGAGCGATGTCCTATACGCTCTCCTTTCTGGGCACTAGCTGATTCCAACAATGTTGTAATGGAACCTTGTCTTGCTTTTCCAAGTCGCTGGCGAAGGCGGAATTGCTTTAGTTGTCCAGGCCACATCTCCGGTAAAAAAACGTTGGTTTTATTGGTCTAAGGAACTCGAACCTTGCAAGCATGTACGTGACGGCGTACCCTCCTTTAGCAGAAATTGATGCACTTGGGTACGTTGGTCTTCAATGCAATGAACACAAGCACATTTCTCATTCGACCCAATCCACAGTGCGATACTCAATCTTGATCTTAGGACTTGTTATGACAAATAGGGCCCTTTTATTCAAACCTGCATTCGTCTAGCTCAGGGTATCACGAATGAAAAACAACTAGCTGCACGAGTACGACTAGCTGCGCGTATGTTTGTGGCTGATGATGCTGCCCAAATTGGTGCTCTGGAGACTCTATGGAACGGAGGTTTCCCATTCTCTCTTTTCAATTCGCCCAGATGAGGAAAGAAGTGTTGCATATGCTGAGATACCGACCCAGTTTCTCCAAGAATTTATCATTAAAGCTGCTACAATCGTAACTTACGCCGAGCACCTTCATGTATATAGCACGATGTGCCAACATCCTTTGCTAAAAGCTGCAGCGGGCCAACTATACAAGCCGTCCGTTGTCAGGTATCTTACTAGTCCAGAAACGCAGCAGCAGTTCTTGCTCTGCACTCCGGCAGATTCCCACAAACCTTCAATCAGAATGCCGGTTTGCAAAATGCAGACCAGCACGACTTCACTCGAAGCTGGCAACTACATTTTACCTATGTGCTGAGTTCCGCACACAAATTACGCACTGAGGAACATTTATTTACGGTCCAGATCACATTGTCCGGCCATCATACATAACCGAAAGTCCATACAGAACCGTTTCCATCTATTCCACCGTTTTGGAAATCGGGACCGATGCATTGAAGGACGATATAAGGCGAGCATTATTATAGTAGTACTCGAACGCCTGCTTCTCAAATGTCCGCGAATTTACGATTCTGTGGCTGTGTATTCCTCTATTTGGTCCCACTCGATCATTCCTTTCACTCATGTCTTCCGACTCTTGGCCGCCACAGCTCAAGTCTGTCGTTTGCTCACGCGGTCCTGTGTGCACTAATTTTCATTGACAGAGAATGGGTCGCAAGGTGTCTTGGTCAAATGACGGATGCTAATAGAGCAGAGGCTCAGGCCGAGCTCAAGAAGGTAATAAGTGAAGCTTTCGCAGCACAGTCATTATGGACAACGGACTGGGTTGGCGTACAATTGCAAAGGTACCGTAGGCTGTTTGACTCGTGCGAGGGGCTGTAGGCTGAGTGGCATTGGCCAGTCTGTTGCCCAAGCCTACACCGGCGCTGAATAACCTCAAGCGTAAGACGTGTGTATATCGATTGTCTTGGTAGGTTCCTGGCTAAACGTACTCATAGAACGGAACATCAAACGTTAAGTAAGAAGGCCAAAAAGGCGCAAAAACAATTACACAATATGGGTCCTTACGGCGGCTTCACGACCCCCGCTACGCCCGCATTTGATGCCAATGACCAGCTGGCTTTGGAAAGACGAGCTGCACGGTTTAGCGTCGAACATGGGCAAGAGCGGAAGAAAGCATTGCAAGTAAGTGGGGGCCCTAGCATTCGCAACGGTGCTAGATCGTCTCTGCTCAAGGCAAAAATGCAACACGCGCATTTATTCGATACCAAGAGTCTCTTATCTCGGTCAGCGTCACCATACGGGCTCGACGCAGCGGCAGCGGATGACCCCGAGGCAGATCCGGTGCGTTGTGCACCATCGTATTCCAGGCGCGAGTCGCTGTGTTCACTGGACTGGATAGAATGTGATTGATTGGGATCGACACACCATTGTTGGAACTTCGCAAGAGATTTTCAAGGACTATCTACGCTTGACAACCGTACGCGCATCACCTCTCTTCGTTTCCGTCCAATTCTCTGCCTTAATCACTGTTTGATTCCAGGATCCTAAACCTGAGCAGATACGCCCTTATCCTGTTCTTCAGCATACTCTGACTGAACTGAAAAAGAAATGGCGAGAAAAGGTTCCTTACAATTGGATATGTAGCCAGTTCAAGAGCCTGAGACAGGACCTGACAGTGCGTTCACGGTCTCCCTCACGAAAACTCCGTGTTTACAGTACCCATCCTCCATTTAGATACAACGCATCAAGAACGAGTTCACCGTGCAAGTTTACGAAATTCATGCACGGATGGCTTTGGAGAGCGTAAGTTTTTGAGTTGGCCGAGTGAAATTGGCTTGACTATGCTCCAGGATGATATGGTAGAGTACAATCAATGTCAGGCAACACTTAAAACGCTTTATGAGCTTGGGATACCAGGCAGAGTAGAAGAGTTCGCAGCATACCGCATCCTTATGCTTCTACATGGGCTAAACCGGAGTGGTGCGCTTTCCGATCGATGGATTGATACTTGCAATGACAGTCTGCCAGAATTGAATTTATACGTAGGTCAACTAACACCCAGACAGAAAGCGGACCGTGCAGTGCAGCATGCGCTGGGTGTGTCTAGGGCGCTTTCAATGGGAAATTATCATTCGTTGTTTCATTTATATGAAGAGGCCCCAAATATGGGCGCGTATATTATGGATCACTTTATTAATAGGGAGCGGGTGAAGGCTCTGCTCGTTATAACCAAAGCGTGGGTGTCAAATGCTCGGGGTTTCTTGGTTAACTGATATGGCGAATGACAGATACCATACCATCCCTCTCAGCTTCTTACAAACAGAGCTTGCGTTTGATTCACTGGATGACGTGCGGACGTTTTTAGTTGATCATTCGGCAGGCCTCTTCCAGAACCCAAACGTGCCAGACAGGAAGAAGAACCTAGACTGCCGAGGCGCACATGGTCGGCTGCGGGAGGTATTTCAGGAGAAGTATCGCAGGGTTGGCATCAAGGGTGCGATCTGAGTATTCCGTCTTTTTTTTATTTTGTTTTCCTTGTTTTGAGATGGATGTACATACTTGCCATGTCGAATAAATGATACCTCCGTCCCGGCGGAGCCCGTATTGCCCGCCACCCAGACTTGCCCTCCATTTGCCATGTCCTCGCCCCATTTCAAACAGGTTTACATCCTCTACTGTAGCCCGGCCTTTACTAACTCTCATCAAGGCTCCTCACAAGTACGTCGCTCGCGATCCGTGCGGAGACTGACGAATCGCAAAATTCAGGCTACTTGCGTAAGTGTGTAGTAGCTATCATTAACTTCCCCACTCAGATCCAGCATCGCAGTATTCCAGGACCTATCGAAATCGCGGATGATGTTCTCTATGCTAATGCGCATCCGTCCATGTCGCATGTCTCGCCCGAGTTCATTCTTATCTTTGGAGAATGCATACGCATGACCCGGTACGCATCGTACTGCTTTCCTATCGTTACCATCGACCTTACTTGACCGCTCGATCGACACGCTAAGGGAAGTCCTGCTCACCGAAACCGCTCAGCCGTTCCTGATCAGCGGCAGCGGGACGCTCGGCTGGGACCAAGTATCTGCCAACCTGGTTGAATCGGGCGATAACGTACTGGTGTTACATAGCGGCTACTTTGGAGACAGCTTCGCTGCCTGGTGCGTTCTTTGAGCGGTTCCAGTTTCTCTCTCATGCTATTCTCTATCGTCACAGCCTAGAGACATACGGCGCCAATGTGACACAAATCTATGCACCGGTCGGCTCAGCTGTTACCCCCTCCCAGCTAGAGCCGGCGTTGAGCCAGAAGCGATACAAAGCCGTTACTATCACTCATGTTGATACCTCTACTGGAGTACTCAGCGACGTAAAGGCGTTGACAGCCGTTGTGCGTCGCGTCTCGCCTCATACCCTGGTATGTATGTCTGGTCGGCTTTGTATCAAGTCAAGATCACATTGATGATCTGTCTGTGTCTGGCTAGGTCTTCGTGGACGCTGTGTGCTCCGTGGCAAGCGAGGAGATAAGAATGGACGAGTGGGACATAGACGTCGTCCTCACTGCTAGCCAGAAAGGCCTCGGCACGCCGCCAGGTCTGTCCATTCTCGTTGCGAGCCAACGTGCATTGGGTGCATACCAGGCCCGCAAAACGTCCGTCACTTCTTACTATGCGTCATGGAAAAAGTGAGCCATCCTTAGTCGTTCAACTAGCTTACTGATCGCCTCAATTCGCATCTTTGGAAAAGTTGGCTTCCTATTATGAGAGCGTACGAAGATGGTCGAGCTGCCTACTTTGCTACGCCGCCTGTCAACCTCATCTACGCGTATCACATCTCTTTGGAGCTTATTCTCCGCTCCAAGGTTTCTCTCGAAGAACGTCTTCGACGCCACAAGGAGACGACGGCGAGGATTAGGGAGGCAGTGGAGCAGCTTGGACTCAAATACGTTGCGCAGAAGAAGGAAGAAAGGGCCAATGGAATGACAGCAGTGAGTAAAATATGCTTGCCCAACTGTTGGCCGTATTGATCGATGTACAGTTGTATTACCCCGCCGGAGTGACTGCGGGTGACTTATTACCAAAGTTGGTCAAAAGGGATGTTGTAGTCGCTGGTGGATTGCACAAGGATATCAAAGGTGCATCGCACTTCTTTACCTCTATTACTGACTACTCACTAGCTGGGTTCCGTTATAGACAAATATTTTCGTATCGGGTACGTCATCCTTCTGCTCTGCAGGAGAAATCTCACTTTTGTCGTAGGCATATGGGCATAAGCGTTGTGGACGAGGAACGACATGATGTAGATAAGATCATTGTGGCCCTCAGAGAGGCTCTCCGTGAAATTACCACCTTGAAGCAATGATACCGTTAGATGTTGATGTAAACCATCATCTCTCTTCTTCTCCTCCTACGGTCATGTGCTTTGGGTGCTGGAAGGCACGTGTTTGCGTGCATCGAGAGCCGGGCAGCTCTGGCTCCAAGATAGGCGAGTTAATAGACGTTAAATGTGTGCAAGGCTTTGGTTTGCGTCCCCAGGGTGCTCGTGGAATATGGGAGATGGGTCTAATGGGTTCGCGAGACGCAAGTGGGGGGGCCACCTTACCGGGGTCTTAAATGGGAATGTATCTCTACCTTAGCCCTTCGACCAGCCCAGGTATACCTACCCACGCACAGGATACGTCCGTCTCTGTAGGGTATCTGGGTGACTGCCAAGTCCCGAAAGGGTCCGAGAGGATAGGCGTCAATAAAAGAGGGAAATAGGGATAAAAACAAGCTGACCGAAAGGACAGGCCACCCTCTTCCATGGAGTGAACTTACCGGCGTTTGTATTGGTCTGGTGACACCAACTGGGGGTGTCTAGGTCACCGTAAAGTCGCAATACCACGTCCGGGTTCCGCCAAGTCTGATGTATCGGGTTAAAGACCTGGCTACTATTGGCGCTGAAGCTGGATCCCCGAGATCTCCATAGGACGTTAGTTAGGCACAACTCCCTCCGGGTGAGCTCACTCCCTGAGGGTCGTGCATAGCAAGGCAGGGACCGAGGACAAGTGGGGATCTGTAGGGGGGCCACCTTACTGGGGTCTTAAATGGGAATGTATCTCTACCCCAAACAAACCAAGGAACGGGAAACTGCGCTCGAGCCGTGGCGTGACTGGACAGTTGTCGGTCCACCTCTCGAAATGGGAGTTGATTCCCGCGCACACAAAAAGTGGTGGGCCTCGCAAGAGAACCCTTTGGCGTGACCACTGGCGCAACAACTACAATTGTACGTTTCCCTACCTCGCCTCTGCACCACATTTACAGACGCTAGCTCGAGATTTTGCTTTGTTTATTCCGCTTACCTCGCCTTCTCAGAACTTTTCCTCTTCATATGGCATCAACGCAATATTGTTTGAGAACAAGTTCCCATTTCTACTGCACTTGTCCCCTGCTCCCAACATTGGCACACTTTGCACCTCCCCCCACTTCCCGTTCCTATTCTATACCCCATCTGAGTCGTCGCACTTCGCAGGTCCATCTCCTCACACGATAATATCCAAATCCACTTAATGTTGCCGTAGATTGCAGGATTTCTCGCCACGCCCAATTTACGACAAACCCACTGCACACAGGTACGACATACTACCTCCTTGGCGTCGGAAGCGGTGATTCCGCGTCATCCGTATGTCCATTCTTTCTACCGTACGCCTCATTGGTATATCCTTAGCGTCGTGCAGCTCTCTACGGCAAAAAAGCTCCCGTCGTTCCCTTCATCACGTCTTTTGCACTTTTTTGCTTATCGATTCCTTTATAGGCTGCGTTCCAAAGAGGATGGCAAAAAATAGTCGGTGATGGCACTACTGAAGCTGAGACTACTTTTAGGGTATATTTCCAGATTACTTGTCATCACTTGTCATCACTGACAGACCTAGTGTGGCGTAGGCGATTCTGTGCGTTTTTTCGAGCATCATGTATTCGTCTCTGCCTTTCCGATCTATCCCCAACAAGAATAGAGTTTTCATCCCATCTATCTAAAAAATTCGCACACAGATTAGTGAAAGATTAGTGGTTTCTCATTAACGAATTCAAGTAAGACACAGAGCTATTATCTTTTCATCCTAACCATTGTCTTATGTTCTAGCATCATGACCGGGGGACGATCAAACGTATGCGTTCCGATGAAGGTCGAGGCTTATCGGTTAAATGCAGCTTCGGCCAATGGTCCTTCTCGATTAGCTCCTTTGTCTCAACCGGACTACACCCGGCTTCGCATTGATAAAAGGCTCAGTCATGACATTCTTGGGGATGTCGACCTGCAGGACACTGCCCGTGGACCAGAAATCAGCAATAGAGTGACGAACCTTGCCACAGGCGAGCTCAGGAGGGAGCGCTTTGGGATGTACATACATTGGGTTTTACCCCGTTTCTACAGAACTGGGATCGCAGCAACCGAGTCTGCGGCTAGCAAGCTTGCAGATTTGAGGAGCAAGCATGGCCACCCCGAGCCGACTGGCAATATAGGAGAGCGCGATCCTCAATCGCCCACTTATCGCACATTGCCACCTCGCTGGATTGTTGTGCGCCATATCACGTCCAAAACTCCATCAAATGCCAATATACCTCCGTTTCAAGCATTCGTCGTTGAATCCGATCGCGTCTCAAGAATAATTGATTTCGGTCCTGATGTTGATATTGAAGTCGAAGCATCCCCATTCGCTTACATGAAAGACAAGCAGAGCACTCTCGCCGAGCAAGCAGACATCTACATTGGTTACAAACAGCGCTTAAACAGTTGGCAGGAGGCAGGCCTTGATTCATCTATTGAGCGAGTTCCACTTTCCATCCTCAGCAACGTTAACCCAGTATTTGCTGATTACCAGCCTCATAACGTGAATGTCTTCTCTATTCTCGACAACTTTTCTTACGAAGATAACGGAGTCAAGTATTTGGAGAAAGCGACTGCCAATTATTATGTCATGGGCTGGCATCCCTATTCCCAAGAGGATCCTTTTTATCCTCCGCAGGCCGCCCAAGATCCTTGTCCGTCGCATAAGGATAGGTTGGAAGGTTGCTACATGCAGCTGACAGAGGACAAGTCGGACGAGGCGGTTAACTGGCTCAAAGCCCTACTCCCTCAGAAAGACGCCACAAAAGTGTTGTTACATGGAGCTCTTTACCAAGTCGAATGGGATGTGTACTGTAAGCCGCCTACCGTTCCCGCGGATGTTATTGCCAAAGATTACGATGATTTCTCGCCCGTGTCCGTGGGCGTCAATCCTATTGATGCTCTCCTTGCTATCACTCACACCTTTGCTATCGAGCAACCCACCGAGGATTCAAAGCCGCATCCACTTGCACAGGATATTTTATCATTGCAGACTCTGATCATCAAACAGGATGAGGACCCAGATGCTCAGCTGGAGGCAGCCGATATCCTGTTTACATCCTACTTTGTTCCTGCTAATGGTGGGGGGCATTGGCACGTCGCAGGTGCGGGTACGAGTGACGATCCAGATTCCCCCACCATACCGGAGAACATGGAGCGAGATGTTCTAAGCCAAGTGAACAGGAAGCAGAATGCAGTTGACTTGTGCTCACGTGAAGCGCAATGGATCCAGTGGCAGATCTGGGCGGAGTGGTGGAAATGGGTACGTTCGAATGTGAAGCATACAGACCACGTGGATGTTCAAGCCAAAGTTGCTGAGTTGGTCAATCGCCACGAGCTGCTAATTGCGACTGTGACCAATTGGAATGGAGAGATTAGAGACGTTGCCAAGGAATATAACTGGGAATTGTCGGCCCTGCCCAGGTTCTATACGTGCAGGGACCCAACGGTCTTACTTTGTGGAATCAAGAGCGGTTGGCCCACTGATTGGAGCGATCTCCTGAAAGTCCGGCTGGAGAGCCATATTATCAAAATGAGTGACATCTTTATTAATGATTCACCTCCGGAGGATTGGGATGTTTTCCAATCTTTTGTTTCGTCTGTCTCTGGCAAGTTACCGATGGACTTGCAAAATACTTGTCGGCTGTTGCTGGAGGAATTCTTTGTTCTGCAGCCGCTTGCCTCAGATACTCCGCGTCAGCTTTTGCGGCAGGAAATATCTGTTCTGCAGCAGTTTGCCTCAAATACTCCGTGTCAGCTTTCGCAGCAGCAATTATCTCTTCTGCAGCAGTTTGCTCCGGGTCAGCTTTCGCAGCAGCAATTACCTGTTCTGGAGCAGGTATTATCTGTTCTGCAGCACTTTGCCTCAGATACTCCGCGTCAGCTTTCGCAGCAGGCATTACCTGTTCTACAGCAGTTTGCCTCAGATACTCCGCCTCGGCTTTCGCAGCAGGCATTATCCGTTCTGCGGCAGTTTGCCACGTATATTTTGCACCTGCGCCAACCGGTGCCTACCAATTTATGTTTCCCACTATATCACGACCTAGATAACAGCGAGGCCCCCGAATTGAAGGTGTGGAGAGACAGGTGGAATGCGAAGCAGCCTTGGTTCCCTTTGTTTGTCGAATGGGAAATTGAATACTATCACATCGATCACGAGTTATGGGTTCCCGCATCTCGGGAACCATATGGCCCTCCGAAGCTGCGTTTTGAAATCAAAGAGGAAATAAATGATATCACAAACACTCGACGCATTGGCGGCCGATCCTTGGTACTGCCTCATAGTAACATGATGCTCAAGAACATGATTGATAAACTGTTAAAGAACAAGAATAAAACAGACGAACTCGCTAATCTCAAATCTGCAATTGACAAGCTTGACTTGTTGACATTATCGTTGTCAAGTATTTCGGGGCAACTAGCCACAAAGCATCAAAGTAGGCTGTTTGAGCTGTCCTAGTATTTTCCGCTAATCTGGTTCAGATACGCATCTGAAATCTACGGTGAATGTCCCAGGTTATGGACCACTTCTCCTCCCAGAGGCAGTCAACGCTAGTCTGGGCGTAATCGATGAGCCTGCAATTCGACTCATGCACAACACATCTATGACGCCGTACGCAGATTTTCCCGACTTTCGAGACGCAAACCATTCTCCTTTCAAACCTACCATTCACGGACAGTTCAGGTTTACAAAACTGAACGTAATTGACAAGTTTGGCCAAGCTATCTCTGCAGTCGACCCTGATCAGGAACCTAAGTTGCACCCATATATCAGTGAATTTTACTCTTGTACCAGAGATGATCCACCTGGATCGCCAATTACTCGGACTGTCATTCCTGATGCGGCACAGTGCGTTCAATTGGAGCCACGACTAAACCAGGAGAGCAGACTAAACGGGCACTATGTCCTTTGGAGCGACGAGGGTAAATGCTGGCGACCTGCGACCGAATATGAGAATCCGATCTGGGGGTGGCTGGTCGTCAACTACGTTGACAACGGCCTTCAAGTCTTCTTGCCAGACGGCACCTTCTATCGAGAGATTCGGATGGGAGGAAATGACGGCACTTCTGTCGGTCCCGACTCTTGGTTACCCTTCGAGGCTCCGGAGAATAGCGCCGCGGAAGCCGCTGTTCCCAAGCAGCTCCTTGCGCTAGTACGGAAACTTCGATATGGGGGTTACCTCCATGAGTTTTTCGACGTTATGGTGGAAGCATTAGATGCAACCATGTCTACGCCCAACCATTATGCAGGTTACCTCCCTGCGATTACTGGAAAGCCTTTCGCCCTTATCAACTCGGGCTGGTCTCTCCAACTCTCTCATCCACCAAACGTTAATCAATCAACCAGCGTCTCGCCATTTTCGGAGCCAGAAACTCCTGTTGACTTGTACAATTTTCAAGTCAAATTCGGAGATAAGGACCGAACCTTTGACGGTCTTCTTGGTTACTTCAAATTACGGGAGGGGTCAGCAAACTTTGACCTGAGTAACTTTTTTACCTACTTTCCGGGTCCTGAACGCGATACGTCCATGACAATCGTCATTGAGAAAAACGACTATCCCACCTTCCAAGCATTTTATGACAGTCCTTTGAAGGACGATCGAGTCAAGACTCCGGCTGAAATCAATCTGGACTACAACCAAAAGCTCAATGTCTTTGGAATGCTTGTAGATCCCTTTACGCCCGTCCATGCCTATACGGGTTTCTCACCTGTCGTAACGCTTCATCTACCTCAATGGGCACTAGAGCAAGGCTTGAAGAACATCACAGCGTTCTTCCACTTGGGGCCCATGATCGTGCCAAATGATGCTCCGCGTTACGATGATGAACGCGTTCTCAAGTCTGGTTCCAATCTCAAGAACATGAAAGATCCACCTGAAAAAACCCCATCGTTTCCCATTCCCGCTATTGGAGTGGCTGACTGGGCATGGTTACAACCATACGTTTCTCCGGACTCCGCCGAAGAAACTTGCTTCAATCCTTTCAAACTGTCCGCCATACCCAATGAACCCAGACTCGAGCATACGCCTTACACAGCTGTGGAGGGTTACCTCTATCTCAAACAACCAATTAGCCGTGGTACGCCTCCCCACAATCAGTAGAACAAACGTGTATGAAGCGTTGAGTGTTTGGGTACGACCTGACGTTTGATTCCATGTTGTAGTAGTTTTACAGAAACTAGTTCACTTTTATTCCAAATATTCCGACGCGGTTGGCACGTTCCGTGACTGACTCGCGCACTGGCCCGCCATGTAGCGACATTAATGTAAAATCCAAACTAAATTCGACGTATTAGATCGAAGGCGATTCCTAATTTTGCTCTGAATGAACCAATCATGCAGTTGCCGCGACCTCGCGCTGTTCTCCTTCTCCACCCATACGATCATACCATGCTCTACCCTCTGTTGTCGCAGCGATATATCCCGCCCTTATCGTCCAATCACCGAAGCGCTCTCCCTCGCGACGCTCCAAAGCATATCGCTTGATCATAGGTCGGAGAATGGCTAGTATTTCAGGTTCCGTGACAGTTTCTGCATATCCATCAGACCCATATGCAAAACGAACCAACGAGGCGAGGGATGTACCTCTGAATATCTTGTTAAGACGCTGCCCATAGTATCCGCCTCCAAGAAGCATGGAGTACGTCCCTAGTGCTTTGCCCACAAACGCAACCTCAGCGAGATATGGCCGAGCGCAGCCGTTTGGACATCCCGTCATGCGCATAACAATCGAGTCGTTTCGAAGACCGCTTTCCTCGCAAATCTTTTCGACCTTGTCAACGAGGAGCGGGAGGTACTAGCAGGACAGTCTGAACATCGGTAGGCATTTGGTGGACAAAGGAACTCACTCTCTCCGATTCAGCCATGGCCAGCCCGCATGTCGGGAACGCAACGCAGGCAGAACTGGACAACCTCAACCCTGAATACGACAAGTTGTCCAACTTGTACTGCGCCAAAAGGGCCTTGATGCGGGGTACCTCTGTTTCCGGGATGTCGGACACCATTAGATGCTGGTTTGCTGTTAACCTGAATGCGCCCTTGTGAACTTTGGCAATTTCGCGTAAGCCTTTCTTAAATTCTTTTCCTGGCTCGTCCTGAACTCGCCCATTCTCAATGAACATCATGAAATGGTGTTTTCCGTCAGAACCACGGTGCCACCCAAAGTCATCGATATTCCGATCAAAAGAGTGAGGGCGAGCCGGTGGGAGTTCATACCCGAGAAGTTCTTCAACTTTGGCTTTGAAAGTGTCTAAACCCATTCTGTCGATTGTGTATTTCAAACGAGCATTCTTGCGGCTGGAGCAGCACCATGTCAGCAAGCACTTGAATGTTGGTAAGAGGGCAGCATACGAACTCGACACGATTTCCATTGTCACGCTGAACGAGCATAATTTTCTCTGCAACGTATTTCCCTTGTTTAATTGTGCAGAAACCGATGATACTTGCTGCTCGTGGATAAGTCTTCTTGTTTCCATGGGTAACCCCCATTCCACCCCCGACAGCCACGTTGAATCCAGTAAGTTCACCTCCAGCATCAACGATAGCAATGAAGCCAACATCGTTAGCAAATACATCCACGTCATTCGTAGGAGGAACGGCAACAGCGACTTTGAACTAGTGTCCAATTGTAAGTTGTTGCAACTGAATGTAAATACGGCTATACCTTTCGTGGAAGGTAAAATTCTCCATACATGGGTTCAAAGTCTTGGACCGCCTCACCCGCTACCAATTTCTTGTCCAACCAAATTTCGTGGTACGCTGTGGTCCTTGGAATGAGATGATTGCTAACTTCTTTTGCAAATTCATACACTTGAGCATGTAATCTTGACATGGTTGGTACAGAGGAGCAAAGTACATTCCTGGTAGACGGTCAGAAGCCTATTCCAAGCTCCCAGTTTGACATACCTATTTACATCTCCACAGGCAGCGAGTGTGTCTAGCAACACACGGTTGATGTCTTGAATGGCCGGCTTCAGGTGTTTCTTGATAACGCCATGGAATTGGAATGTTTGTCTAGTCGTGATTTTGAAGGTTCCTGATCCATGTTCATCCGCGATCTGGTCCATCTGGAGCCACTGATCAGGCTTGCAGACACCTCCAGGCATCCTCACGCGGATCATGAAGGAGTATGCGGGCTCCAGTCCCTGTACCTGGCGCTCGTCACGAATGTCGCGGTCGTCCTGTTGATATATACCATGGAACTTGGTCAACTGGGTGTCGCTCGGGGCCAAAGCACCTGTAGTCGTATCCTCGAGACCTTCCACAATAGTCCCTCGCAAATACCCAGACGCGACCTTGATATGTTCATTCGTGATTGGCTCCGGTTCGGCTTCTTTCACCTCGACAGAATCGACACCAAGTACCTTCCAAATCAGCGGCTCCCAAGCTTTGTATCCTGTCTCATAGCCATCGTCATCTTGGTCGTCTCCAAGTCCAACATCGGCAACTCGCTGTCCACCCAAGGCCTCCAATCGTGCATTCAAATCTTTCCCTGGTTTATTGTAATAGTGCGCATCCTCTGGGCGAGGCCAGTAATGGCTATCACCCATGCCGAAAACGGCAAACTTGAGCTTGGTAAGTGGTACCTCGCCACGTCCGGCAGCTGCATTCAATGCCTTGAAAAATTGGCGCCCATTTTGTGGTGGTTCACCCTGACCAGCCGTTGACGTGATGAAGACAACGTACTCTTCGATCGCCAAGCTGTCAAGTGGGACAGAGTCGAGTGTGGCAATGGTGGCTGTAAGTCCGCGAACTTTGGCCCTATTCGCGAGTCGCTTTGCCACCTTTTCGGCATTACCGCCGTCCGAAGCGTATAAAATCAGCACCGGGGGTGCGTCTAGTGAAGTTAGCAGCTCATTGAAAGACTGCTGTGCTCTTCTTTTGCGTGCCTCTTTGATATTTTCGCCCAAGCTGCTGACCAGTTCAGCTGCCATTTCAGGTTTGGAACGCACGAGTTGCGACAAATGATTCTGTCGATCCAAGAATTGTCGCAACTCGTTCTTGATGATATCTGAATCCAGGGAGAATGGTTCTTGACCTTCGCGTTCTTTCACTGGATCCCAGCGATACAAAGGCCAGTAGCCAGTGTCAACTGCGAGCTTGGTCTCTTTAAGAACTTCAAGAGCTGGTGTATCCACCTCCTGGTATGGAAGGTAACCGAGGACGACACTAGGCCCATCGTGACGATCGGCTTCCACCACGGCTTGCAGAACCTGGGCATAGGAACTAAACACCGCAACACTAGCGACATATACGTTTCCATAATTCATGGCATAAAGACCAACATCCTGCTTTCGGCGGTTCTGATCGGCTTTATTCCTTTTTGTGTACGGGACCGTGTCGATGATGAGAATGTTGACGTCGAGGCCAGAAGCGATCGCGTGATGCAATCCGGATGAGCCAAGGTCATAGGACCAGGCATCCGAACCAATTATCCAACGAGAGACCGCCGCGAAGTGTGAGCGCAAGGAGAGTACTTTTGAGGCGATTGGATTGCTGGAGATCCCAGACTCAAGTTTGGAGATAATCTGGTGCCCGAGTGTCCTACTTTTCGTTGCGTGGTTCTTGGCTAAAGTCCATTGGCTGAGAAGTTGATGCAACTGAGGATCCAGCTCTCCATCGTGCAGCAACTTTTGCACGCTATCTATCAGCTCCTTTCGTTGTTCTAATTGTCCCCTCACGCGCCCAAGCGCAAACTCGGGACTCGTAGCAATATCACCCAAAGAAGTAACCAACGAGGGTGAATTCGTTACTTCCAGCCGTTCGCCAAAAAGATGCGAGAGGAGCTTGGTGTATGACGACTCATGTTTGGGAGGTTGAGGAGGGACAACTGTATTTGGACCAGCTGAAGCACCATGAAAGCGGAGCGCGGACGACTCTAGAGCACGCTGCAAGACATCAGAGTCGTTGCCTGTCTCGAGAATGGCACTTTGGACCAAGGACCTGTTCACTACGTTCCTCTGTTGTAGAGCCTGGACAACGTCCAAATATAACGGCAACCATTTCGTGTTCCATTTAAGCACTTGCTCGAGAACGATGACACGGTTCGCGCTCGTAGGTATGGCACTAAGCAAATGCGAAGGGAGTAGAGGGCTCAATAAAGATAATGTGATCACATATCTGTCCTCAACGGCTTCGGTACTATTGAAGGGACCAACGACAACCAGAGCGATCTCCGATTGTGGATTACCGTGTGACCTCCAAGCCTTCAATGGCCTGTGTAACAGCTCCGACGTGTCCAAAGCGGTAGATGTATAGGCCGCATATAATTCGGAAAGCTCTGGATCATCTGATTGCATAAATATGTCGCTATCGTGATTGGGGCTGACATGGCCATTGGCAAAACCATTAACACCGTTAATGCGGCCATTAGCGTGGCCATTGACCTGTCTTTCCGCCTGCCCGTTCATGGCATGGCCATGACCATGACCATTAAGTCCGATTTCTATGGAGCGACCATTGGAGGGGGTTGGTTGCCTTGAATTGAATAGGAAAGGAGCGATCTGTTCCGGGGAGATTTGATCAACGTTCCTGGCATCGCCTCCAGAATAAAATGCGTGGATGACCGCTTTTTTTTCTAGCCGAGCTAATCTCGAAGCCAGTAGAGAATGGTCGTGGGCCTCTTGGGGAGAGGTGGAGAGGATAAAGTAAGGAACTATTGAGCGCAATTGTAGAACGTCGGTGAGATCATCGGTAACGGCTAGATGAAGCACGGCAGGTCGGGAAGCAAGTTCAGAAAGGTGTAATATGAGCCTCGAAACGAGTTGAGCACTGGATAGGGCGGTGAAAGATACAAAACCGTTGTTGGAGTATCGCAAAATGGTGGAGCCTGCATCTGCGCCAGAAGGAAGCTGCAAAACTTTGGGTTGATGTTGAGATGAGTTGTTGCAAAGGGTTGATAGGGTTGCTGCGAATGCAGAAACAGATGGACCAATCGGCTGTGAATCTACCACAACATCGGAAGCAAAGAAGGCGATACGAGCAACGATATTCGCCACAGACATGCTGCAAAATAGTCAGGATCTGGAACTGGCAGATATTTCCTGCGTACCTTTTGCCAAGGAGAAGAAGCCAAGTCACAAACACCAATTCATTGACTTGAGGATCAGCACGGAAGTGGGCGTGGGAACCCGGTATTACTGTATATATACCGCGTCGCGCAAGTCTGGCGTCAGTGACGCGTCAGTATTAGCCATATACGCGCCGTTCAGTCGTGGATGTGAAGGTTCATCGTAAATGAGAACATAAATCGGTTGCAAGGCTTATATACGGATTAGCGGGAAACCTTCTCAGATGACGGAGCGGCAGAGCGGAAATAAGATAAGATTAGACGCCCAAGTTGCGTGACTTTCTGAGCGTGACAGCCTGCCAAATGGCCGTGCCCACTAACGCTACTCAAGCCAAGGACAGGCTCTATGCTCAGCTTGCACAGAGCCTGGGCAGGTTGAATAGGACTATCAGCTGTACAGCTGACTTGTGTGAGCAGCTCCAGGTCGACTTACAAGCAATGCAAGCATTCGCAGCTTTAGATGCCGCAAAGTATGCGATTTGATATCCTCTAGCGTGTGCCAGTTAATCAATCGAGTCAAATAGGTTCATGACCGTAGCTGCGCAGCTGAATATTCCAGACGAGGGTGAGGAGGGCGATCGCAGTAATGACATTGTGTAAGGAGGGCCAAAGATACGCCGACTATCTTGTCATCCTCCGCGCCGCACAAGGCCTTGCGTTGTTTTTGCGCCAGAGAAGTCCGCTATTCTCCATATATCTTGTCTGTCCAACCTGTCAGGTTGTTTTCATTCGTGCCGTGTCCAACGGGTGTGTTGCTTATGCGACAACTCCGTCGAAATTGAATATTGAATATTGACGGGTGGTGAAATTCGTTCACGTCATCTTTTGAATAAACGTGTACGCCGCACAAAAGCAGCACAACCTCCCCCTCGCTACCGCTTACACCAAAGAACATGCCTGTTCAGCCAATCAAATCCTTCAGCGAATACCAGAAGATCGTACGTATATTACGGAATTCCCATTTGAGTTTTGATCATAGATCGTCTCCAAGATCAACTCTCCGAAACCCGTCTTGATCGACTTTTGGGCAACCTGGTGTGGACCCTGTAGATTCATCTCGCCAATCTTCGAAAAACTGTCAGCGTCGTCAGGCAACGGCATTGAGTTTTACAAGGTAGATGTAGACGATCAGGAGGATATTGCAAGAGCTGCCGGCATCACTGCTGTAAGAGTTGTAATGATGTCGACTTCGATTATTGAAAGTGTGTAAACGTCAGATGCCGACATTTATCCTCTTCAAGCATGGACAGAAGCAAGGAGATCTCGTTGGTGCCGCGCCCCGCGCTCTTGAAGTTAGTTCACACTCCATATATATCACACAAAGTAGCTCAATGGTTACCGGTTGTCTCCAGTCTCTCGTTGTTAAAGCGAAATCCCTCGCTTTAGACGCATACTAATGATAAACTGTATTTGTTTATATGAATGACGAGATCATATTCAAATTTCTGACAGACAAATGCTTTGATTTTGAGTTGTTAGTGAGATGGTTGCAATATTATGTTATGGCTACAAGATGTCACTAGAAATGCAACCAAAAAAAATGATGCAGTCGTTCAAGAAATCACTTCCAGCGCACGAGCCCAGCTTATCCAGTAAGTTAGTCTTGGATGAGAGCGAATGTGTTCAAGCTCTTGGATGGACCGAAAGACTTGCTTGCACCATTCGATGTATGATTTATGTGTTTGAGACTCTTTTACAAGGCCCTGCATGAATGCGTCGATCACGTCGTCCAAAGGCAAGGAAAACATGCTCACCGAAGAAACGCTACGCATAGCTGAAAAACACTTGATGCAATATCCCATGAATTTCTGATTCCTCAAGGCCGAATCAGCAACGCTAGATTCTGCCTCATGTTCCAAAAGACCGTTGAGATTACGAAAAATAGCTTCAACTGTTTTTAGCAACATCGATGAGATCAAGATTCAACCAGACAAACTTTGTAAAATCACGGATTTAAGAGCCGAGTACTCGTGTTCAGAGAAATCGTAGTCTGCGTGGCCTGGTCTCTCCATGCACGTCAACTCTTGAAGAAGTGGATGTCGTAGGCCATCAATGGATAGCAGTAGAGAAGCGTATTCATGTTCAATCGTGTGTTCCTCGGCTGCAAATGATTCCAAAAAAACCTCCAGAAACATATCTACATGAGTCTAAGAGAGGATGAATAATGTATTCGTGCGCAAAACTGGAGTGCCCACTGTGTACATCATGGGATGCAACTTCAGTAATTGCATCGCCACCCCCAAATCGACTCGGCGTCGGAGGACCTCATTCGTGATCTTCCATGCTTCGTCTCGTTGCCCTAAGATCATGGACCAAGACTAGGAAAAATCAGTAATGTACAGGAGTCAAGTGATTTAAGGTACCTTCCCGCTACCATTGCGCACCAAGACGTCAGCACAACCAACCCAGCAATAGATACGATTGTCAAGCAGGCTCAGGCGTCCGATCGTCAATGGTTTTTCATTCATATCTTGGATATATTTTGTCAGATTTCTCCAGCAAAGCCAGAACAAGTTTGTTTCATTAATAACCTGAACGATTTAACTGGATTAAACAGAATATTTTTCGATTTTATGAGCTCTTACACCATACAACTTCTCTTCATTAGCCTTGTGGACGGGTAGTCCGGCTGCTCCGCCGTCTACCAAAGCGGCGATCAAGTTCGGATCATCAAAGTCGAAAGCAGCGAAAGCAGCATTGTATTCATCTTGACTTTCGGTATTGGTGTCACTTGCAATAAGAGGTCGTTCTGGAAGTGGAAGTGCGTTACTCCTTGAATTCAGCAATGTCGTGGTCAACCGTTGAATCTCATGCATCGTTTTGGGTTCATGGGATAGGCGGGTGTTCGTGTATAAAGGTTTCAAACTGGCTGGGTACAGCTAACTTAGAATGTGAAAAGACAATACCAGACAACCTACATATCAGCGCGGGTTCCGGGTACTCGCGATTCTCATTTTGCAAACCAAGAATGCGGCGAATAGAACTCAGCAACATCTGTACGCATATATGCAAATGGCACCACGCAACAGACTCAGGCTGCTGTTCTTGATTAGCTCCGTTTATCTTGGACTCATTCGGAAGCGTTGGGATCGACCTCAATTCATCAGCGAGCGCTAACGATATATCAGAAATCCATTCTGCCATCGCACCGAGGGGCAGCTCAATTTTTCTGATTAGGTTGGCGAGGTTCATCATACCTCGGATGACGGCCATTCGAGTGGTCGTGTCGGCACCGGCAAAAGCGACGTATGTTCGCACGTGTGATACCCGTGTCTTATAACTCGCTCGATCTAGGTATATTCCGATAGCGACGGCGCTAAAACGATTGAACAACATGGATAGATCGTCCTTGGAAGGCGGTGTTGCTTTTGTAAAGGGAAGGGAACCAACTGGGATGGCAAGTGATAGCAATTTTTTAAACTTTGGCGAGAGTTCTGAAGAAGAATCTGATTTCCCTGCCTTCACGATGAGCTTGAGGAAGAGTGCGAAAGCTGAATCTTTTTTGGCACCTTGAGAAAGCAGCGACCAGTCGTTGCGCAGCATGAATAAAGGATAATCCGGTTTTTCGTGTCGTAGATTGGCAAATTTCCGACTGCGAAAAGTTTCGCCTAATTCATTAAAAACCTCTGAGGCGTCATCAAGTTGCCATTTCCATTTATCGAATAAGTGAAAACAGCGAAGAGCGATGACGCCGATATACTTGTCCCGCTGAATAAGGCTCGCCTCGCTCAGATTTTTATCTGTGGTAGCGTTTGCCGCAAGGCGGATCTTCTTCAACGCAAAGACGACGAGGGGCCAGGCCGCAGGAAGCCTAGGTTGACTTGTCGTCATGCCGTAAACGGAGAACTGTGACAACGCGTTGAGACAGTATATCGTTTCCCAGACTTTCTCGCTTGCTTTCAGATTAGACTGCTCATCCCGTTTCTGCAGGTTTGTCAGAACAAGTGACCAGAGCGGCTTTATTCCTCCCTCGGTTGCATGTGCAGTGTAAGCGCCAAGAAGGTGGATGAGGCAAACCCACAATTCAGCACTCTCCTGGGCTAAATTTGAACTAGTAGGATTGCCGTGCATTACAGCCTTGACGGAGGAAAGTACATCCAGATCGATAAGGTGGTCGACAAGCAAGGCTAAGGTCTTGTGAAAGACATTTGATGTCGCAGTGTCGGATCCAGAGAGCGAGGCCTTGCAACCAGCACGAGCAAGTAACTCCACCGTGAACCAGTCCAGTTGCAAAATTGCACTGTCTAATGACTTGCTCGTAAGATCAAGTTCCCGAATGTGATCGACGATAGCACTGGCGTTCCTTTCAACAATTCGTTGTAGTTGTCCGCGCTGTTGGTCGTCACCGGAGGCACGGAACCATGAAAGCAGCCGAAAGACGGCTCGCGATACAATATCCCATTCATGCAGTCTTTCCACTTGGTCTACTTCCGGTAATCCAGTAGAAAATTCCACAATGTCCTCGCGGATACGATGCAGTGTTCTCGAGAAATCGTCCAGAGTCATATCTGAGCGAAGATTATAACCACGCAAATCGCAAGGGGTCGGTTCAGGTATTTGCATTGTTGATGAGAAGGTGCTTATGAGCTGTTCCAACCGACGCTTCCCAACATACGTTTGATCACCAAAAGTAATGCCCGGTGGGAGTAAAGGCATACCCATATTTGAAGGGGCTTTTAGTGTAGGCGAGATAGCACCATCATCTGCTGAGAGATCCCCTTCGTCCGAGTCTGCAGCCATATTGCGTCGCTGTTTCTTCGTAAGAGCATTAACGACTCGGTGATTTCGATCAGCCTGATGGACAATAGCTCTGTCACGTAAAGAACCGGGTGGTTGGAAAGCGTCTGCCCAATCATTATAAGCTTCCCGTGTGTCTACATACATATCCACCGAAACTGGTTGTACCTCGCTGCGGCCAGATATGATGCGCCTTTTTCCTTTTCCAGAGAAAACGTATAGACCATTCGCTTTATGTCGTTGGTTCGTCTTCCGCTTTCGTTGGCGCTTCGCTGCTTCTGTCATATGCTGGAATGCATCAGAAGCTTTATCATCCCTAACTGGCACTGGACGAAAGCCGCTACGTCTCGGGGCACTTGTATGATTATCAAAGTCGAGTCGCATTTGTCTGCCCTTGCTATGCTTTGCGCCACCAGTCACTATGTCAAGAGCATATTTCTTTTTTCGTGGCCTTCGGTCTCGAGTAGTAGAGCGGGGCTTGGTTCCATTCCCAACTGTCCAGGTTCGACTCAACATGCGGTCGATCAGGTTCACCTCTCTCGCATCGCTCTGAGCATCATTATCCATATACGCCTGTATGTCCTCGTCGCCAATATCCTCATCTGAACTCCCATTGAGACTGTTCCCAGAGTCATTTTCTGTATCGCTAACGGTAATCACATCTCGAGTCCATTTACTTGATACGACTTCGACATCTGAACTTGTCGTTTCACACTCAGTCGAACGTCCATCTTCTTCTGACCTGTTGGAATCGCCCCGTACGTCCTGCACGAATCGAGTATGGGTAATCTTGCGAACTCTTGTTTGTCCAGGAAGCAACGGTCCTTCTAAGTCTTCCTCGGAAACAACCGTTGCTGATCGTTGTCTATTCTGCGGTGCGCGTTCTGGTAACGTACGCCGGTGCATGAGACCGTTGATCATGGATTTAGGCATCATGCGACCAAGGACCTTCAGCCTCTTTTTGTCAAGGATAACCTTTTCCGAACCAGGAGTCGATTCGCGGCTTGTGGGGACATTATGATCTGAACTCTGGGAATCGCCAAAGTCATTCAGCCCGCTCAGCTCGCCAGATGCATCGGCCATCTGGTCCAAGTCTTGATTCCGCCATTCGGGAGAAAGGGCATCATTTTGAAAGATGGTAGTGGGAGAAGATGACCCGGATGGGGCAACAGCGGGCAAAATATCGTCACCGCCTTCCCCATCGGCATCAACGACGGAACGACGGAATCGGGGCGACATTTGAGGCGCGTGCTGATAGGAAGGGTCCAGTTAGTTGCGAGACACGAAACGAAGCAAAACAATTACGGAGGCGTCAGAGCCACTCGAATCTCTTCGCTTTCTACTCCCGACCGCACCGGCAAGAAGAAGCGGAAAAGATTTTGGATTCCGTAAATGTTGCATGCGTCCTCTGATCTGTCCTTTTTGAGTTTTGCGGATCTCCTTTGACACTTCCCGACGAGCCTCTTTCTCTTCTTCATCACTACTCGGGAGATCTTGCAGTATTTCAGGATAATGGACTGGTGACTGTTCGGATTCAGTAGGACGAATAACGTCTTGACCCCTCGTGTGACTAGGGGTTCTGCTACGACTTCTATCGCTTCTACTCACGGGCGTGTATTCTGTTTCTTGAGTCTCGATTTGGGTCCCTTCATATTCCTGAACACGACGATTCCTTTCGGGACTTCTCACTAAGACCATAGCCTCTGGATTACCCCGAAGAGCTTGCTTGTAATAAACTTTGTCAATAAAATAGGGATGAAGTTGCACGGGCTGACGCGGCCGAAGTGGATACCTGGAAACATTCCCAGAATCGTCGTCGGGCGTTTCATGCGTGTCAATCTGTTCTGGCGGATTAGAAGAGCTTTGCCCTGAGAAAAGCGGTTCAGGACCGTGCTGGTCTAGATGTGTCGCTGACAGTGGCAATGGGGCCCTTTGATTGGTTGATACCTGGGGAGATGATAAAACTGTTAATGGAGAGCTTGGCATCGAACGCGTGCTCGCTGGGGATGAAGAAATCACGGTGTGATTGCGTTTTGCGGGAGAATTATTGATATTGGATGAAGGAGGAGTGAATAATGAATCCATATCCGAGTAATTAACAAAAGAAGACTCGGGAGGTAAGTTGGGACGCTCAGAAAAGGCAACAAGCTGGTCATTATTCCTGACATTGGTTGGGGTAGACGCTAAACTGCGAGATTCGGGGGGTGTCTTGAGGAGTAAAGGATCATGCGAACGTCGAGGGGATGGGCTGTGTACTTCACGTATGCATAAAGTACTTCCAGCATCAGCGACATCGTCGACAGGTATTTGGATTGATGAACTCGACTTCTGCGACGTTACCGTCAGAAGAGCTGGCGATCTGCTTCCAGACTGTCGCTTCTTTTCAGGTGTTTTGAACCGAGAAATGCAAGGCGGTGGAGAATCGCTGGTGAAGGGGAAAGTTGAATGACACAGCTATCTCTACTAATCAGAAACTCCTTGGTTACGACAAATGGTAAGGTCACCTTGATGCGCTTTCGCGGTGAAGGACCATCATCCCTCGGAGACGTATAGTAGTCATATGCTAGTTCTTCAACGTCGGAGGTTTCGACGACATCATCATCCATGTCGGTCATAAAACACGTCTGTCACATAAATCACGTGGTTGTGACGTTTCCGCTATTACCTAATACCAATGAAGAATCTCCTCTACTGTTTGGCTGGCGCGCACCCTCAAGGCGATGCGCCCTGATGTTTCCTCATTCAAGGACCCGAGCGAGAACTGCCTATTCCCCCAAAACTTAGAGCTCCCTACTTCCGAGCCTGTCGACTTCCAGACTGTCAACCACCATTTCTTCGTACAAGGTCCGGATGGCTCTCATTTATTTCTCATATTCCCGTATCCACACGGTGCTGAATTTCACCGGTTCGAGAGAGTCTCGCCCTCTTCGGATCGTTCTTAGGGAGTGACGTCGATATTCTCAGGCAGACGGTTCAGACGCTGGGGCGACTACCTGACCCCTGGTGGGCTGCTTTCAAAGAGCGCGCGCTATGGTTCGAGGAGGACGGGCAACCAAAGAGCAAACAGGATCAAGAACGCACTGGCACGCGTCTGAAAGCTTACAGAAACCCTACCAGAGCGAAGTTACTTGAAATAAGCAAGAAGGACAAATCGCCGTCTGAACACGAAGGTCCAATGATTGAAAAGCCCGGGGTACGACCGCATGAGGAAGTTGGACTGTTGGGGACCTTTTGGAGAAGATGTCTTCCAGAGGACAGGATTCGCATACAGCATGTCATCCGGCATCCGTGGTTCAGTCTCAATGAAGGCTACATGTAATCTGACCCTTGATGGATGTTTTTGGGTTTAAAACCGGAACGACATGCCAATCAGAATATAGCACCTCGAGGGTGCATAAAGTAGACTTATGGATAATGACACCTCTGAGGACCACAGGATCTAGGAATGTACAGCAAGCTAGCCTACAATATGGCATAGCGGCGTGGGTGAGTGGGATTACCTTGTAATACCTGTATTAAGTAAAGACATGAATTGTAGGTGGACTAAAACTGTGTTGATTTACGCACGGTCCGCTAGCAAGCAATGTATCTGTGCATTTTCTAAGATCGTTTTTGGGAATGAGGTCATTTTTCGTCCAGTTTGAATAGGCGTGTAGAAGTAATTCTATCATATCACTTGAAAGTTGTTTTTTGGCCTGTGCTTCGGCGACAATCTCAATAATACCCCCCACTTGCTCAAGGAAGTCCAACAATTTGAGGCGTGTCCCGGTGCTTGGTAACACGACGTGCAAAAATGAATAATTGTGGATGGCTTTGTTGATCTCGATGACATTCTCCATGAACTCACTTGTGACGTCCTTCGGTGAGTGATCAATCATAGGGGGCACATAAGGGACATTGTGAAGCATCTGAAAGATGGTGTGAAGGTGGTGAGTACAGCGATACGCTGATGTTGAAAACAATGTACAATTGTGTTTCTCAGAGAGCGCTATTGTCTTCCTTCAAGCAGGCTGGGACAGCAGAGACATTTCCTCGCTGACATAGTGAGATACTGGCAATTACATTGTAGTCGCCGGGCAAGTGGGTCATCGGCTTTCTGAATATGTGGGATATCTGTACAGAATTCTTCATCATGAATTGAACGCCGATTTTCAGATCTGCGGAAGCCAGCGAGAAGCTCTGCATAATACATCCATCGGATTCTGGCTCACACGGTTTGAGCGGCGACTCAATGTTCTTGCAGCGTCTGACGCTCCTGCATACTGCATCAAATCAGAAGAGACCGAGCAATGATGTAATCCTTGCGATTAATATGTTGCACTCATCCCAATTTAGCTACAGCAAAATCTAAAGGCACGGTAAATAGGCTCCTAATTTTGCCTATAACAGTATTGACTGACTTTTCGTTAAATACCCACTCCCATTCCTCCGCTTTTCGACCATAGAACTTCAACAATGAAAGTCGTTCGAGTCGTTCGAACGTTACTCCTCCAAGCTCGCAAGCACTATCACTTAGCTTTTTGTCTAGATTCCAAACCTCTATCTTTTCCAACCCATGTTGTCTACAATATGGCATGAGTTGGTGTATCATCGCCTTCAGGTCATCCCCTCCTTGGACTCTGAGCCTGGTCAGAATTAGTGATCTCGGACCAGGAGGACATATGTTCGTCGTCCACGTTGCGAAAACGGATGCTTGTTCCAGCTGGTATTCTGCAGTCGGCGCTAAGGAGATGATTCCCCAGTACTTAGGAACACGGGATGCTGATGCCTCCCAGAAGACTTCCATCCTCTTATTCTGGTAAGCTGCAACGCCATGGTTTGGCAGGAACGTGCAGAGAACGGTAGATTCATGCTTTTCGGATCGTTCTGCGATTTCATCCCTCATGAGACGCGCATCCGCTTCCCACAGTTTCTCTTCAGCTGCGCCGTCCAGCCAGGCCCACTCGGTCCCATGCTCCTGCCCTGCAAGCTTATTTTCCAAATCCGACAATCGCCAGATAGTGAGTGCTGAATCAGAGGCCGTCCATCCGTCCGATCCTCCAACAGGCCCGCAGCGCAAGTAGAACGCCCTGCCAATGTCGCTGTAAAGCGTAGAAAAAGCGCCATTTCCACAACTTTCCACCCTTTCAGGAGGCGTTCCCCACTCTGCAGGAAATATGACAGGCAGCGACGACATTGGCGCGAGGACCCAATGCTACAATCGCATCATATGTCGTGCATAGCCCCTTCCTCGCTTCGATGTGGGCGTGAATACCGCCGCAATGCAATAACCCTCTACGTTTTTCGTAACACCGTCTTCCTTGTCGTGCACCACGGCGTCTCGCTTGAAGCTTCATATTCGTTTTAGCACGGCCTATTTAATAGCATGCTTTTTGACTCACGTGCATGAGCACATAAAGTCAAGAGTATCGGGATTGCTTCAAGGCGCAAGAACCCTGTTCGAAACGTTCATGACTTTCACCTACGGAAACTCCTTCTTACAGACCATACGATCAATTTGCCATCGCGGGCATACTCGTCAGTATCGCCAGATATATCTCTCTGGATGTACTGTTCCTCGGTCAAGCCTTGGCATATTCTTTGCACGTTCTGCGTCTTGATTCAAGAACTTGAGTAGGCGATGCGGGATATATCGAGAGTGCAGATAACAGCATTATCATGATCAGAGAAGGCACACCAAAGTAAAATAAAAATAGGCACATGTTTTTTATATGTATAAAAACTCTCAGATGCAAAGGTATCATATCGTTGTTGGGGTATAATAAATAATTGCTATACTACATTTCCATGTACGCCCGGTACACAGCCAATCAATGCTGCCCCTCCACCTGAATGGTCAGCTCTTCCAATCCCGGTATATTCTGGCGCAAGAGCGTATCTACACGCTCCACGACCCGGTCGACACTCGCGTACGACGGCGCCAACTGGATATGGATCGACCCAATCAGACCAGTCGAGTCTTTCGGCCAAAACCTCGGAGTAGTGTAGGACACTAATCCCTCCACAGAAGACAGCTAAGGGCGGCTGTGAGTACCCTACCTGCCGCTAACCAACACGGGGATAGCGCGTACCTCTGTGATGGCACCATGAATGACGGCATCTCGGTCACCCACATCCAAGCACAAGATCCTACCCGTATCAATAACCAAGGGGATGACGCTGGCTGCGATGAGAACGGCAATAAACAGAGACGCTATAGGGTCAAATCCAGTCCACCCATAGAACTGTATCAAGAGCGTTGACACAATGACACCCACGGAACCTAGCGTATCCTGAGAATAATGTTATGCATAATCAGACGATACGTCGGGATGCATACCGCCATAACGTGCAGAAAAACACCTCGCATATTGTGACTATGCCCTTCCCGTTCTTCGTGCGTACGGACATGCGAATGGTCGTGAAGATTTGGAACGTGCTCCGATCCATGTTCTTTAAAGTGATCATCATATCCAAATCTATATTTTGGCGTAATAGGGCTTATCAAATGCTGCAAGTTACCGTTTGGTGACAGAGGCGATAACTCGTCTCCTGAAATTGGCTGCTCTGGTGCTAGCAGAGAAAGGCGGCGCCGCGGGGGTACAGGATCAACACCGTCCGCATCGCCATTGTGATCAGAGAGAACGATCGTTGGTGCCTCCGATGCCGTATGTGTGTGTGAATGCTGATGTCCACATGAGGATGAATGTGCGTGTGAATCCGATGAGTGTGAATGTGAGTGCGCAGAATTGGGTGACATGGGTGATGGGGGAGAGACGGATATGGACGGTGAATAAAGGTGATGAGAAGCACTTGATAGTGACTGGAAACGCTTGTGGCCTGAGAAACCGTTGCCCAGTACCAGCTCCGGATTCGCCAGTGACTGGGACCGTTCCATAATAGAAACGATATTGTTGCCATGACCTGGATCTGAATGACTGTGGCTCATTTCAGGGAGGGGCGAGTGCGCATGCGAATGTGAGTGCGAATGTGAATGCGAGTGCGAGTGCGAATGCCCGCCCTGCGTTGCACATGAGCCGACTCTGAAATAATGGATCCTCGGAAAACCGTACATGATGATGATGCCCCCCCATGGCAAACATTCCAAACAAGTTGACAGCAAGTCCCAGCGTGCTCACCAACAACAGTTGGCTCGTGTTCATTTCAGGGGGATCAAGGCTGCATGAACATCAGTAAAAACCGACAAGACGGAGCAATACTCACATGCGTTGTATTGCCTCGAAGACGATAAATATGGAGATTAAGATTAAGAATATACCATTAGCAAATCCAGATAACGTTTCTATGCGACCATAACTAGAGGGATAATATTAGCCTCTGTCTCTCACCCGACAAGATACCAAACTCACCCATAAGTGAATCGCTCATTGGGCTCCCAGGTCGCCATTATGGAGGCAAACAGCCCAACACCAATCGCCATGCAATCAAATGCCATATGTATGGCTAGCGCCCGAGAATTCAATTCCACAGCCAATCACACCAATCCACCATCACTTACCGTCAGAGATAAGGCCCAGACTATTCGTCCATACACCGTATAACATCTGAACCAGCATATAGCACATATTCAATAGCAGGAAATAAAAGATTTTGCGAGATTCCGGGTTCGACAATATCGTCTTCACATACGCCTTGATCATTTTTGATGTAGGTGTGCGTGGATTCCCGGAGAACGTGTCGACGTTTGAGGGGTACATGCCTAGACTGGCTTAGAGACAAGATGGCTCGATTTATTATCATTACGTACCGACGTAAAGTAGTATTGACACCGCCAAGTCTGTCCATGTCGGGAACTGCGCAAACAGGAGAGCAGCTACGACAGCCGACATGATAGTTGTCAATGGGTAGGATAACACGAAATGGCGCGGGGCCAGCAGAAGATAACTCAAGGATCGTCCTGTAAAGGGTGATAACGAGAGCACAGAATAAGCCGCGATTGGAATGGCTGCTAGCGACGTCAACGGAAGCGTGGGCGTCAACGGAAAGCCGAGCTGAGGGACATGTTGAGATACCTCCCCCCCCCCCAAAAAAAAAGCAGCATAAATAGACGCACCAGGAACGTTCTGAACATGTATAACGGAAGCGCAAACACCGACGCCCCTAGTGTGGCCGCTGCGAGGGTAAACGTGTTTCCAAGAGAGGGTGACAAGACTCGGAGCGTGTGGTCCAGCGCGCTCGATGCCATACCGTGTAGCAGGAGCGCACCATACCCTGGGAGATAGCGCCAAAACGACGATGAGTTCATTTGCGAATCGGATAACACGGAGAGGAAAATCGCTGCCAGGACTGCCAGCATTTTTCGCGTCTACGGGCACACCACGTTCATTCCATTCTCGGTTCCTTTGATCGAGCGATGCACGCACCAAAGACGGGCTAACAAGCGAACCCACCCACAGCGCCGAAAAGTGGGTAAACAGGATAACCCTAAAGAGCGTGCGTATCACCATCGCAACAACGCACATGGAATGAAAGAGAGGTGCAAACCTTGTCGAAGACAAGCGGTACAACGCCGTGAAGAGGGACGCCTGCTGGACGAACAGCAGAATCGACGCCGTCCCGAGCAGCGGCCACTGAGTGTGCGGAAGATGAGAGCAACCCCAACAACGGGGCGAGAGGGGGGGGGAGAGACGCACCTCGACGTTCTGCACCGACTTGCGCTTTGCCACCTGCCCCGTCATGCCCTCCCACACCAGGACCCCCAGCCCGCCACACGCAAGAACACGCATGACCAGCCAGAATATCCCGACCTCGTAGTCCAACAGCCACTCTTTTGCGGCATAGAGCGACAAGACGAAGAGCACATCCGAGAGAACTATGCGAGGCAGATATTTGGTTGGGATGCTAAGGGCACGGTTACTACAAGGCTAGGTGTCAGCTCTTAGGCGGGTTCACGCACGAGCTGGATAGTATCTTGGCAGGGTTCAACGTAATTTTTGTGCGAGTGCGAGCATCGGGCGCTGGCATACCTCCGAGCGGTTGGTTGGAGTCTAATTAGCGTGATGCCAACTAGAACAAATAATAATATTGATAGCACGGGGTACAATTATATCCATCACCGGGTATCATAGACAAAACAGGTACTCAAGACAGCATATTAAGACAAAACATGAGGGTTCATCACTTGTACTGTGCCATGAAATTCTGCCACGACATCGTCAGATCCGGGACAGGGGCGCTACTGTCCACCATAGGGCTATGAAGTGCGCCAGGCTGCGAAGGGTATCCATAAAATCCAGGGACGACTTCGAACGAGGTCGGCTGCGGTATAGCGGCGTGCGAGTGCGAGTGCGAGTGCGAGTGCGCAGGGGTATGTATCTCACTCGTTGAATAATGTTGCTGAGGCATGACGAAATACTGATGATGAAAACCATTCATCTCGGGAGAAACATGGTGTGAGTTGAATGTGGACCATGGTGGTGGCTGTTGTTGATACGAGATCGAGTCTCGGACGATGTGGGGTGACGCGGGTTGGGAGGCCGGACTGACAGAACCGGCTTGTGAGGATGAGGGTGACGTGGTCTTGCGCGATACCAAGCGCGTCATCCCGCCAAGTGCGTATAGACCCTCCAGGTCGCTCTTGCTATCGGGAGGAGGCAACTGCTTGAGATTGAGATGGGACGAGTGTGCCTTTTCTCGCAGTGCTTGAAGGATGGGCTGTTGTGGTCAATATGCGCTTCGCCAAGAAGTCAATTCGGCGCACCAGAATTTTTGCTATTCGGGTAGAATCCGATACCCGAGAGAACAGGTTATACGCTGTTTCCAGGTACACTTGCGCGGACCGCGCGAGCGACAATTGTGGCTTTGCAGCAATGGTCCCTAGAACGATCTAAGCCAGTTTTAACATTTATCAACAAAGGTGGAATCCAACACCTACTGCACAAGAGAACACATGAGTGAAATAGAACCATAGCCGCTCAAGAAGCGCTTGATGCTGATTGAAGAGGCTATCCATCTCTCCAACAAACGTACATGCACCCCTATAAGCGGCTAATACTGATTCTGCGTATTTGCTGGCCATTGGGTCCGCCGGATTACCTTCCAAAGCTTGCGCAAAGAATCCGCGATGCATATAGAACAGAGCTGTCGCGATGTGCAACCTATGCGATGACGAAAAAAAGGCCACAACTCACTCATTTCCTTGATAGCAAACGTCGTGAACCGTTGCATCGTCAGCTCCACTGAAGTGTCGTCCATTTCTTTTCCCATTTTGGGCGAGCCAGAGACGTTGATCCGCAAGATGGGTGGAACATACCAGTTCCTCACCTTCTTATCAAGTTCCTGTATGACTTTGTACCTGGGCGGTTTGGCACTGAATGCTTCATCCATCACTTGGCTCATACATTCTGCTGTATACTGATGTTTCCATGCTCGGACTAATTTTCATGAAAACACTGGGTCGTTTAGATAGTCGTACATGACTTACAAGCCGTATCGACGTTCGCCTTTTCATCAGGCAGACTGAAAGGGAATTTGCAGTCGACATGAACAAGCGAAAAGGACGGAGGGCGTCCAAAAGTCAAGCTCTAAAACCACGTTTATGCGTGAACAGACGGCAAAGAGCGATCATATCACACACCTGCCAAAGATCATATGTGTAAACTTCATAAAAGAGTTTTCGCCTCTTTTGGGTGTCTTCCGGGTCTAAATTCCACCGCACGCTATCACGGTCTTGGAGAGGAGGAGCATCAGGGTTGCCAATATAAGACTAGGTGAAGCATTTGATGCACTCACGCAAGCCAATCTGATGGGGTACGCGGGGTAGGATCAGAGCCGAATTCAAATGAGAGAACGTTCAAACTCACGCTGATGGCCAATTTTACCACGATTCCCATGATAACCCAACGTGGCGAGCCCATTTCAGATAGGAACATAAAGTGAGTCATGAGTAGCTTTACGGCGCCATCAGTCAAACGTGAAGAAGTGACGATGAAGTAAGGTTGGCTGACCAATGCTTGCACAGCCGAAGCGGATGGTTCTTCCAGAACCGACTCGAGGGATAGAGCCGCTCGGGCTAGCTGATAGTAATGCATCGTTTCGGGGGAATTAAAAGGCCGATCCAGATCAAGCATAGTACCCAGAGCGAGAACCATGTAGAGAATAGCCAGTCGATGTGACATGGTTGCGTCGAGTGGGGTCCTGTCCGGTTCATAAAAGGGTTCCAAGATGGTATCAAGGAACTCATTTTCGGAAATGGGGGTGTACCTAGGGGGATATATATATAAGGCGCAGTCGATGACGTTTGAGATGGAGGAACACACATCCAGGCGGCATGACGGAAATAAATTTTGGACAGGGCTCTTGCAGTTGCCTTGTGTGGGAGGGATTCGGTCAATGCCGTGTGATATGATTCAGCGAGGGAAGTGGGGACTTGGGCGAATGGAAATGCGTGATGGAGCGATGGTATGTTGGTTGGCATGAGGCTTCCGTTTTCTGGTAATGGGTCATCCTCGCTTGAACCTTCTTCGTTCTTGTTGACAATAAGATTAAGGTGAGCAAGGGAACGTAAATTCCAACCTTGAGAAGATACTGTCGTAGAAAGGGAATCGGTGTGATTGGGAGGGCGAGAAGGCAGAAAGCTTACCCAAGAGTTTGCCGTCTTGCCGTAAAAATTTGCGCGGCCATTATGAGAGATGGACCTTGAAAGACATGAGTGGGATGTTGTAGTTGTAGTTGTAGTTGAGAATACGGACAGAGATCCTAGGGCGTCGATCGTGTCTATACCCTCGGACCGTTCCTCTTTGATACTGATCTGATCGGCCCTGTCGCGCTCCAGGGGTCTCTTTATTTGCAGTAAATCCTCGGCGAGGAGAGGGTGAGTAGCTGAAGAGTGGACGGCGTGCGAATCATGTAATGCATCCTCTAATTGTCGGACGCGGTTTGCTAGATCTGTAATTTTGTCGTGCAGAACCTCTGTATTGGCGAGCACGAAACTAAGAGAGAGATAATGTGAGAAAGATGGAAAGAGCAAGGGAAGCGAAATACCGATTGCCCCGTCCTGTTGTGAGTGACCCTGGATGGCAGATCAAAGAAAAGGGCGATGACGGAGTAAGCGTGCATACCTGTCGGGCAGATGGCGGCGCAACCCTTCTTGACGCAATTGCTGGATGAAGATGAGGTGGAAAGTAAATAGAGCCAAAAAAAAAAGAACCTGCATGGAAAGTCTCTGCTACATCTGTAAATCAGAGAAGAAATATGAGAGAAAGGAGAAGAGGAAAGAGGAAACAGACTTGAGCTTTAGTCTGCCGAGAAGGATTAGGATCATATGGAAGCCGGAGTGATCGCAGTGACGGACCTCCGACATTCGGCACAGGAGAGAACGACGCCACGGCGCCTTGGCCTTGAGTGGGCCAAAGGCGAGGAGTCGTCAGAGTAGGAGAGGAAGGCGGGCATAGAGAATGCCTGCGCCCAAGAGCTCTTACACTCGCTTCCTCGCTGCTGCCGATATGTGCTTGGCTTTGTTTGGTTGTAAGCTTCTTTGGTTGTAGTTCACATCTGCACAGGTGAGTGCTGGGTCTCTTGTCACCTTTGTGATGATCGCAGATGACGAGTCTGAACCTGTTGGACGCCGTTTCGTCGTCTGTCCAGGAACCTGACGATTATCATATATACCATTCATGCTTTTCTGACTTTGCCCAACTCGCCTGTGATGTACATCCAGAGCTGACTTTTTTTCTTCCTACAGAGATGGACGATTGGTCAGATTCGGACGAGGAAGGCCTTTCAGGTGTCGAAACCTCCGTGTTACTAGGTGTTCCTGACGGTGCTATTGACGTTGCAACTGATCTCACTGATGCCGCTGTTTCTCGTATTGGAGGGCATCCTGTGCGATATGTTTTATGTGTGTGTATTGTATCTCTATTAATTCCCCAAACAAGGCGTTTTTGTCGTCCCCTGAACCTCCCATCACGTCGTGCTATTGCAAGGTATGCGAGAATCCGATGGAGCTGCTGGTTCAGCTTTGGTGCCCGTTTGAGAATAGCCCGATGGACCGAGCCTTGTACGTGTGGGGCTGTGCGAGGACAAGTTGTCAGAGAAAACAAGGTAGGTAAGTTGATGTCACATCCGCAGCCTGGGCAAGGGATCTGAGTGTGGATGGCTAGCGTGCGCGCGTGGAGAGGGTTTAGGTACAATGAAGAATATGCCGCCAAACTGGCGCGGGCGAAAACAAACACGGCGTCAAGCGCTCCTGTGAAGTTGGGGACGCTGATATTCGGGGAGGGCGCAGAGAGCGCAGAGAGCGACAACGAATCGGAGGAATCGCTGGTAACGGCGATGACCAAGGCGGTTGTCGCCGATTCGGCGTGGGGCTCGGCGCCGGCATACGCCCCAGTGTATCTGTCGACGGTGTCGGAGTATCTTCCGCCGCAACCCAAGACACGTGTGCCGGCCGGGACGCAAGTTACCGATGCGGGCGAGGCGGGGGGCGAAAAGTATGAAAACTCGCTGGATGTGGACGCGATGTTTGCGCGGTTTGCGCGACGCGTGGCTGCAGAGGGTAAGCAGTGTGTGCGGTACGAGCTGGGTGGAAAGCCCCTGTTGTACAGTGCAGGGGAGGTGGGTGAAAGAGTGGCGGGGTGTGAGGAATGCGGGGCGCAGCGGGTGTTTGAGTGCCAGGTGATGCCGCATTTGATTAGCGTGGTGGGGAGGGAGATGGAATGGGGGACATGTCTAGTGTACTCGCGATCGTGTGAGTGTGGGGGGGAGTGGACTGAGGAGGTAGTGTACGTACAGTGGGAGGGGAGGTCAATGTAATGGGATTACAAAGGATGTAGTCTTTGTTACAAACGAATGTAGCCTCGATGTAACTCGGTTACAAACGAATGTAACCCCAATGTAACTCGATTACAAACCAACAACCTCCTGCATGACATCCAAGTTCCCCCACACCCGCGCACAACTCGTCGCCATCGCTCGCCTCCACAGACCGCTCGACCCCCAAGAGGTCGAGCTGGACCCCGCCCTCATCCATTCCGTCGTTGGCCTGCTCGCAGACGAGAATGTTGACGAGCTCCAGACAGTCCTCAAATGCAGCTTTGGTATCGACGACGACTTGGTTGGTCTTCTGCCCTGCCGGTCTCCGTCTGCTCAACACTCCCTCGCCTAGCTCGAACAGCACGTCCTCGATCTCATGCACAAACACAGAGACGACGTGGCTGGCGTTCCGTTTCTCTTTCTTACTCCAACCAGGCGTCCCATCTCCCGTCCCTCCTCACGCGCCTCCACCCATTCCCTCTCCGCTCGTCTCCTTCCCGCTCGTCCAGACACCCCCGCCGCCATTGCCTCCGCTCCCGCCTCTCCTCTTGCCCACGTCTTTCGTAGACCCCATACTCCCGTTGCTTCTCCCTTGGCTTCTTCCACTTCTCCCCAACCCTCTCCCGTCCTCGCCCACACTCACGCCACCCAGGCCCATGCCCACTTCACCTCCAGTCTTCCCGCTTCTCCTCTCTCTTCTCCACGTCTGCTCAACGCCCGCGCTTCAGAGTTCAAGCCCATCATCCCACGTCCCCTCTCCGCTGCCTCTTCCAATCCCGGCTCTCTGCTCCGCGCAGACACTCCCTCTCCGGATCTCTGGCCCCACAACTCCCCCAGAACATCCTCCAACCTCGCCATCGCCGCGCCTCTCGTCGCTGCTGACCAATCCAACTCTCCGCCCACTTCTTCTCTTCGCTCATCGCTACTTCCAGGCGACGATGACGACGACGATCCTTTTAATCCCTTCTCTTCCAAACCTTTTCCGCTTTCTTTCCATTCCCTCTCCATCACCGATTACGATACAAACTGGGAAAATTCTGATCATTCCAGATCCTCCCAGGACCAGTCTCTCTCGCTGTCTCAGTCCCCGTGGCCAAATCCTTTTGGCTACTATTCTGCCGATTCCAACGGATATGTCTCTTCGCCGATGGATACCGTCGATGACGCAGAGGCTAATTCCCTTTTGACTGATGGCATGACTCCTCTTGACGTTCTCAGCTCCGTATTTGGTTCAACCCTTGCCCCTTCAGAGCTCGAGGACGCCTTGGCCTCCAATGGCTACGACTTTGAAAGAGCAATGGCCTGGCTCATAGACAAAACCGTTCCGCCCGTTCCACAGCCGCAAATTCGCATGCAATCAATGGGAAATAGAGTGACCCTTGTCTCCCGCGATGCCCAGCCTACCTCACGTGGAAGAGGGGTACTTCCGCTCCCTCCCGCCCGTAATAACCAAAAGTATGCCAATAATGCAAAGCCCGCGCAACCAGCCACGCGCGTCTGCCGTTACTACCTCGCTGGCGAATGCCTCCGCGCAGATTGCAGATTCAGCCACGAACTCGAGCGCGCTCTCTGCCGTTTCTGGCTGCGTGGGGCTTGTGCCAAACAGGAAAACTGCGAGTTTATGCACCATCTTCCAAAAGACGCTGATCTTACCCACGTCAATGCACTGATCGCGCGGGCGAACGCTCCCCCCGTCACAGTATCCCATCCGACACACAATCCTCCACCCGAGGATTTCCCCATCCTTGGTTTCGACACCAATGGAAAGGCAAAACCTAATAACGATAGATTCGATCCCGGTCGAACTAGATTTGCAGCTGCCGTCAAGAAACCGGCACCTGTTGTTGCACCATCGCCACAAAACGAGGCCATCGCTGCTGCCCGAAGGGAGGCGATCGGCACATCCCTCGACAATCTGTACCATCAATCTGCTATTGTGGCACCTAAACCTTCGCCGCGCATCAAGCTGCGTCCTCCCTCGCTCCTGCCCACGCTGTCTACGGGCGAGGCCGTCAACAAGATGTACATGTCGTATCGCCAGAGGGCACTGCAGCTCGGTGCGGCAAGGAACGCGTGTCTCTCTCGCGCCGCGGATGCTTGGAGACGCGGCGACGGTGCTACTGCGAAACGGTTTAGCAGAGAAGGTCACGAGCTGAATACGAGGATGAAAAGCGAAATGGCCGAAGCGGCGTCCAAATTGGTCCGTGAGCGTGTCAAAGCCGCCGAGCAGGCCGTCAAGTCGAGAGATATGAGCTGGTCGGACGATCCAGGTGATCGGACCAGCCGAGGCAAGACAATGGGAACTGGGTTGGGTATCTGTCTTGGAATCGCTAGTTCTACTATATGTGAACGGCAGCTGACGCCCGAGGAACGGACAGAGTGTGTGTTGGATCTGCATGGATTGCACTCCAATGAGGCAACCGAGGTTTTGGAAGAATTTTTACTTGCGGTAAGGCGTTGGGTTGTTGTGCGTTTCGCGATGATGGGTCTCTGATGTCATGGTATAGATTGAAAAGGAACATTACTTGGGATTAGGTGCGTTGAAGCTAGCTGCTTTGGGTGAGGAGTGGATGCTAACGGGAATGCAGCGTATATAATTGTAGGTGAGGAGAAGCACACGGGGACACAGGACGCGGGACGGGGATCGTCGCGGTTGCGTCTGGCAACAGGAGTGCGTGAATGGATCCACCGGTGGGGATATCCATGGAGCGAGCGCGAGGGGATAATCTGTGTTGATCCTCTGACGCATGCCAGCGAATGAAGCAAAGTAGAATGTATAACTAGTGAATGAAGAATACAAACTAGTGATACTAGTGATACTAGTGAATGAAGAAGAATAAAGTGGCACGTGATCTACCCTGTGTCCCCCGCCTCTGCCATGCCACCGTTGCAAGACGCGCCCGACGCCGCCACCCACGCCGAGTTCGAGGCCCCAATGTCCGCAGACCGTGCCAGCGAGCGGTTCTCTATCGATCTCTCGCTAGAGCTAGAGCATCAGTTAGAGCATATGGAATCACCGCCGTCCAACCGCGAGTCGCTGGATCCGCATGTTCTTGCCCACATCATCATGCAGTTGCGACACTCGCTAGCGGAAATGACCAAAGAGCGGGACGAAGTCGTCAAAGCCCTTTCTTCCGCTTTTTCCAAAGAAGCTGAACTGAATGAAGCGGTGCAACTCTTGACGGATAAGGCCACGGGTCGAGAGGAAGAACTGGCGGAAGCCAGGAAGAAGCTCAAAGAAGACGAAGAAGCCATCATCATGCTCCGTTCTAAAGTCGAGGAGAGCAGGTACGTTATCTCTCCGTCCCTCCGTCACTATAGCCCTCGTCCCTGACCTCGCCGCCCGCAGGCGCGGTCTCATGCGTCTCCAGACCGAAAGCCGCCGCCAGAGCGGTAACTTTGAGTCCACCCGCGTCGCTTTCCTCGCCGGAAGCCCGCCTGGCTCCAAGCGTGCCTCCTTCGCACCTCTATCACTCCAGGCTGGCCGTCCCAACCACGGTCACCGACGCATCTCATCCGTCTCAGACACGGGTCAGGTGGACCCGAGCGGGACAAGTCCGAGGACGCAGGATTTCCCGTCGCTTGACTCTCCGCAACCGCTTGAACAGCCTTGTGCTTTTGAGCTCGAATCGCTCAAGAAGGAGTTGCAGGCCGTAAGGGATGAACTTGACAACACGAAACATGAACTGGCCGAGTCAAACGAGGCACGTGAGGCATCCGAAACGTGTGCCAAGGCACTACGAGACTTCATCGCCGAAAATGATATCGGTGTGAGAGAAATCGACGGAGGGCCATCAGCGATAAAGTTACCCCCACCCCCAGCCACGACAACTGGGGAAGAGGCGGAGACTCACAAAACCACGAGTTCTGTCGGATGGGGATTTGGAAAGCTGTGGAAGGTAGATCACAGCGCGAGAACCCCTTCAGTAGCTAGCGTGGCAAGCGTTGCCTCTTCCGTTGTGGCCGCTGCCCCTCAAACGCCACAAGTTGTCTCCGCACCCACACCAACGCCGCTTACGAGAAAGTTTGGCAGCTTCTTTAGTTCGCGGTCAAGCACGTCCTCGAGTGGAGGTTGCACGCCTCATTTCCAGTCCAATGCGGCCTTGACGTCAACCTCGCATCGAGGATCAATTCATAGCTTCTCTGACGCATCGTCTATTACAGAACCTGTCAGCCCTCCTAATGAGCAAAATGGGGCCGCTGCTATGGCTAGTATGGAGCTAAGCGAGGCGTTGGGTGAGTTGGACATCTCGCAAGGTGCTGGCACCAAAGACGTGCAAGTACGTGATGAGGGACCAACGGTGATCGTAAGGTGACAAGTTGGGTGGTGTTTTTTTTTTTCGGGTCTCGTTTCGATTTTTTTTCGGCACCTTGACACTATATCCGCATAATACCCATGGTTTTGTATAATGATACTATTGACATGACGGAGATTGCGGTCAGCATCCCTGCCGTGAGATCACCGGTCGTAATTCTACTTGGCGTTGAGGCGAAGGAAGGCCGTGAAGCTATGCGCGCTCACGTCGACGTCGACAAGGCTGACCCTCGTGAGAAATAACAACATCGGTAAGCACAGCCACCGATCTACCACGCTGATCGGATGGACGTCCGGCAATCTCCGCACTTGAACTTGGTGGCCATCGTTATATCAGCGCGCGCCCTTTATGTCACTCTGCTTTGCCTTCTTCACCATCACCTCCTACCCAGATGGCTTCCTCGCCTTACGAGACCCGCCACGACTTTGATCCAACTACACCTATGAAAAAACGAAGAAAGGGCGCTGCTCGTCTTAGTTGTGCTGAATGCCGCAGGCTCAAGCTGCGCTGCGATAGAGCTATTCCATGTAGTTCATGTGTCAAGCGTGGATGCAGCGCAATATGCCCCGACGTATGCTAACTTCACTCTCTCTCTCTCCACACTCACGCCTTTCTCTTTCTTAGGGTTCGCTCACGACTGGCCAAGGCAACCGGTAATATAGCGGCCCACTTGCCCATCTACCCATTTGCCTAATCTACATTCTTTAGCTTTGTCCTCGCATCTACCCAGGAGCTGCATGAGAAAATTGCAGAGTTGGCGCAGCGCGTGCGCGACCTGGAGGATGCGCTGCGCGTTTCCCATTCCCAGATGTCGTCGCAGCAGCATCCGCTCCTCTCAGACGAGCTGTTGAAGATTAAGGCGCCTCTGCAGCGCGATCCGCCCGCCAACCGCAGTACAGTCCTCAAGGTCGAAGAAAACACCGAAGTCATTGATGCGTTTGGATCGCTCTCCATCAGCGTGTCCGGCAGGACCAATTACTATGGCTCTACTGCAAATTCGTGGGTACGTGGTTAGTGCAATGATATCGCCCAACCGTGCTAACAGCCAGCGACAGTACTTCTTCAAAGTAAGTCGAGGGCCAAAAGGAATAAATTCGTTTCAGTTCTAACCAGTCTCAGAATGAAATCCGCGAGTCCCCGGATGACGATAGCCGAGAAGATATGGTCGATCTCCATGGCATCCTTCCTTCACACATCCTGTCCAAGGCGGCCGCGTTCCCCATTTCTCCTACACCGGATTCCATCGACCAGAGATCAAGCATACGCGGTCTTTTCCGCTATCTCCCCAATATTGAAAAGGCTCATGAATTACGATCCATCTACTACAAGTCCGCCGCTTGGATGTAAGGCGCTTTATTTGTTGTTCAGTGCACGTTTTTCATCTCTCGTGCGCGAGCAGGTACAATCCCATATCCGCGGAATCTTTTGACACGGGAGTTTATTCCCAATTCTATGATCCCAATTCCGTCTCGCCGTCGGACGAACCGATCATCTGCCACCGACTTTCTGTCATGTTTATGGTCTTGGCCATCGGCTCGCTCATGAATACAAATTTGCCGGCCTACAACGTGGACGCTGAAGTTTACCATCAGCTAGCCCGGGCAGCGCTGTTTCACCATTCATTCATTGATGATCCAACCATCACCGCTGTCCAAGCACTGGTGAGATTTATTCACTCATCCCTTGTCTCATGTTTCACGCTAACCTTGATAAAGTTTCTCATGACATTTTACTTGTTCCTTGCAGACAGGCATAGTACCAATAATGGAGCTAGGTGGACCATCATGGGGATTGCCGTCAAAATCGCTCAAAGCGTAAGCTCGGTTTCCGCCGCGAGCCATGTGTCTGAACTTATTACCATCATTCGTTTCATATTATAGATTGGGCTACGTAAGTTGGGACTAAAGATATTAAATGCATCGTGGCTAACCCTGTATTCGTTTAAGATCGCGATAGCGGTAAATGGAAGGTGGACGCCGTAGAGACCCAACGTCGCCGTGAACTCTTTTGGGAGTTGTTTACGTACGACTCCTGGCAATGCTTGACGTTTGGGCGGCCAACATCGCTTGCGCTTCCCCATGTGGATTCTAAAATGCCGTTTCAAACGAACCCTACCGACGATCAGACATGTAAGTGAGTGTTATATCTGGACGCAACAGCAATGCCAACGTAATTGCAGTCCACGCCTGGAAACATAGATTCACCTCGGAGTGTATGAATCTGCTTCACGATCAAGCGTTTGGAGCCAGGATGCCATCCTATGCCTTGGTCGTTCAGCTGGATCGCAAAATGCGCGCTTTCCCCGTTCCGACACTTTTGCAGGTCAATTGTTACGGCCACTCTTCTCCGGGAGGCGCAAGTGATTCAACCATGCTGACATTGCAAAGACATATCGTCTTGGCCATCCGAGAGACAAGTGAGAATATCTTGGCTCTATCCATTTTTTTTACAGAATTTCTGAATCGCGCGGTTAGCTTTGCTGTATCTACACCGGAGCTTTTTCGCACGGGCTATCAGTGATCATCCCAAGGACCCTTTGGGGAGCCCATATGGTGCATCGGTTCTCGCAGCTTATCGGAGTGCGGGAGCATTGGTGGCGCTCATGCGGAACCTTTACACTCAACTACAAGCGCCGAGCGAACGAATGTGGTTCTTGTGGACCCACATGTTTTCCTGCGCAGTACGTATTTATTTATGTATCTTGACTGATTAAGAAGCTAAAAACATCACAGATCGTGCTTGGTTCAATTGTCACACGATGTCCGTCAATAGGCATTGCATCATCAGCACTTGCCCAGTTGGATTCTGCGTGTGAGCTGTTTGGAAAAGCGGCCCGAGGCTTTCATGCAACTAATGTTCTGGTGGGTTTAGATTATATTCCTCTAATGATCCTGTGTTGATCGGCGACTCAGGGTATCATGCTCCATTTGCAGCATAAGGCTCATGCCGCTATGGAAGAATACGAGAGGCTGCGGGGTTCTCCGAGCCGCTATGGTCCCTCGAGTCCCTCGAGTCCTGCCGATGAAAATGACGAGTTATCAGTCCTCGGTGGGAAGACTCGACTGGTCGGAAAGCCCATGTCACCCATCTTAACTGACAGATCTCCAAATTCTAGAAATCCAGTGGTTCCACTGCCATTACCGGCTCACGGCGAAAACCATTTCGATCCAAACGTCTGGGAATATCTCAATTCGTTTTCTCGAGCGCAACCGCACGAACAACCGCAACACATACAAACGTCTCCCAAGTCCACGTCGCCATTATCGCAAATGGAAGTTTCTCCCACTGCCATGTTCGGGATGGCTAGCATGGGGAATTCTTATCAGTCCGAATCTCAATACGCGCATCGCGTCGCATCCCCCAATATCATGCATTCCTCACAAGCGCAACATCCCACTACAACGACCATCCCCCAGTATTTTCATGTCTATGATTACACGACGTCGACGGTGAACGGAAACCAACCACCCACTTCAGGAAACACTAGTTCTGGATCAGGATCTCCTAATATGCATACCATGTGGCAAGATTTTGTTCACCATGTTGCAATGTAATTCGTTTTCCCTTATTTCTTGCTGCTACTCTACATAACATAACATGGACGAGGACGATGTAATTAGTACCGGTATACTTTATACCACGTGACGTTTAGTAACGGCTGTGTCTTTGCTTTCTCTGTAGACCTCACCTACTGCCAACTGCTTTGCTCGGACTCGCTCAGTCAATTGTAAAAAGCATATATAGACGTTTCTGCAATGCCCTTTTGCACTTCCTCTCCCGCCGGAACTTCGTTTGGCAGGAGCAAGCCAGTACGTGGTTGAATCTCCATGGCGAGCTGCTGAACAGACCAGACCGTTCGCGGCCATTCAGATACAACGCAAGGTATGCTCATAGCTCTTATATTCCCCAGTATGTCGTTGAGGCGTGCCCCAGGTGGTCGTGTGTGGCGACGGCGCATGCGGTACGCCCAAGTCTTAAATCGGAGAGGTCTCACTCTCGCTCATCATCGCCACAGGAAAGACATCACTCCTTAATGTATTCACCAGAGGTTTCTTCACGCAAGTCTAGTACGCAGACCCCAATGTGCTATATCACGTTTCGTCACTTTGACACGCCCATCCCCCTCCTTTTTTATTACAGCGAGCCGACCGTATTCGAGAACTACGTGCACGATATATACGTCGAGGATCAGTCAGTAGAACTTAGCTTGTGGGATACCGCTGGTGCGTTGCTCTGTTTTTGTCTTCCTTTTGACGCACGAGCGTTGTAACATCTGACAGTGTAAGAATCGCCCAGGTCAGGAAGAATTCGACCGGCTACGCTCCCTCTCCTATGCGGAAACACATGTCGTCATGATCTGCTTCTCTGTGTGTATTTTTTGATCGAGCGGGTATCAAGGGCGCTCACGCTACACCCTTCCTTAGGTTGACAATCCAACATCCCTAGAAAACGTGGAATCCAAGGTGTGTCACATCGTCGCATCTGAGACATTGATGGATCAACAATGTTGTTAGTGGCTGGAAGAAATTTTAGAGCATTGCCCGGGTGTCAAGGTTCGTACAAAATTCGTGATATTTCCGTTTCTCCTGAAACAGTCCCATATTCTTATGGTGGCATAGCTTATCCTTGTAGGTCTGTAACATTCACTTTTTGTGTCGTTGTCTGTCTCAACTCCCACTTATCAGCTCTGAAATGTGATTTACGAGAAGACCCGCATGTCAAGGAACGCCTGCAACGGTACGGCACCCACGCCATTCAATACGAAGAGGGTGTGACGGTCGCGCGACGAATACGCGCATCACGATATCTTGGTAAAGTGGTTGTTATGTCACCATGTGATGCTGAAATATGAACATGGGCGGCAGAATGTAGTGCAAAGCATAATCGTGGTGTAAACGAAGTGTTTTTTGAAGCTGCGCGTGTTTCATTGAGCACGCGTCCAAAGGGTCCAGGGAATGGGTCTTGCATCATTATGTGACCGTTAACGATTCATTTTCTGACATGGACATATCTGCTTACTACATCCTTAATTGCTGTCCGTTCCATGTACTTTCATATCTATGCACATTTTCACCTAGCTTATCACCTGGGTTTGCATATGCTATTGAAGCCAGGGCATCGTATTAAAATAGCAAGGGCGAGCGATGGAAATAAGAGATCAAATTAATGTAAGGAAATGAATTATACAACGGCATACGGCTATGGGAAAAGATTAGAACCGTAACCAGTCATGGTCTATGTTGATTTGAGTTTAATCACCTAATCATTGAGGGGCAACTTACGGTATGTAGGCCATTCATCATAGGTGGCTGCCCAACAGATCTGTTTTCCTGATGCATAAGACTTTCCGAGTGTTTATAGCTTATAACTTACCCATTCGTCAGCAGCAACACATTTGCTGGATTGATGATGGGGGCTTCTGACTCTATCTTCTCTTTTTGTGCGTCCTTTACTGATCGCTCTCTCACCTCCTTCTCCAGTTGGACAAGCTAAAAAAACGATTCCGTTAAACGGTGACTCATGTATAAACCAAGTCGTGCATCAACCTTCTCTACCAGTGAACGTTGAACTTGGATGCGATATGGCATGTAAAAATCGTTCAGCCCGTGGAGCCATGACAATTCTTCGACGAAATCAGATCGTAAAAGGTCGAAGCAGGTATACAATAGTGCGGCGTAGCACTCTTTGTTGCCAATATCGACAAAGTATGAAAGCAGGTCCTCTGCTACTTCAGTGGAGTTTGATGCCGCCGCCGTCACCATTGCGTCCTTGTATAATTTGTCTTGCTTTGAGAGAGCTATGGATTCATCCCAGCGGCCATTTTTCTAAAATGGAAAAAATATAACTCGAATTTCGATCGATAGGGAATCACAAACCTTGTACAAGTGAGCCGCCAGCCTCCGGAATTCTAGCAACTCATGTTTTTCTAATCGCTTTGCCAATGAAATACTGTCAAAGTTATCAAAGCTATCTATGGAATCTCTGAGTGTTTTATAATCTTCTTCCTCGATGAGTAAATCATTATAAGCGTTGTTGACAGCTTCGACATTAAGCTAACCATAATAGTCAGTCCTCCGCGTTCTGCATCCATTCATACACAGTGAAATTCCTTACATGCTGGACAGCGATGAGATACGAGCGGATAAGTGGTATATGGTCGACTTGGCGGAACACTCGAACAACACGACTGTGGTCAATCCGAGGTATCAGGACGCTTAGAAGATCTGTCAGGAGAGTGGGTTGCTCTTGCAAGTAGAATGCCAAAGCTTTGTAGTAGCTACGCGAATTTCTTCAATTTCGCGCGGTACAACAATGCAAGCAACTTACATCTCGACATTCGCAACGCGAACGACGACGTCCTTGAACTGGTTGTGTTCCCATGCATCAGCAGAACGTTCAATCATAGCCAATGCTGCATTGTCCTAAACTTCACTTCAGAGGAGATACCAATTTCATGCTCGTCGAGTCTTACAAATTCATCGTACTTGATATATAAAAACACCAACTCTGGCCAGAGATGGGCTCTTTCGACTGCTTTGATAACCTTATAACATGGTTACTTGGGAACATGAAAGAGCATTACATACAGTACCTTCGGAATGTTGATTCGGGAAACAAACAACTTCAAGTGTTCCATCACTATAACCTGTTAAGAACTATTTTGAGCATGGGGACGAGGTACTCACGCTTGGATGGCTTGTACTTGCTCAGCAAAATTGACATTTCCGTGAAAATACCCATATGAGCACGTTCCAGGCTCAACCCAGCTTCAAGTAAGTTGATGACCTCCTCGAAATGACCTCTCTTCTCATAAATTTGCACCAGCGCTTGTAGTTCCTCCTAAGCCAGGTATTAGGATAACTTTCAAATCAAGGCAAAACATGGCTCACAGCATGGACAATGATATGTAAACCGCAAATTTGTGCCTGGAGGGCTTGAAATCAATGGAATAACAAACAAGAATACGATTACGGACAAGGCGGAATTCAGCCTTTTCGATACAAGCTGCATGAACTTGTTTCCAGACCCTAGACATGTCAGTCATAAGCAAGCTGCACAGTAGAAAGGCACCTACTGTGTATTGCCCGCTTTCCTCGCGCTTTCAACGGCTGCCTGATTTTCACCCAAGTAAATCAATGTTGTCGCCAGTCGTGCCCAGTTGGAAATGCTAGAAAATAGTAATTTCGCAGCCTGGTAAAGTTCGGCCTCGAAACATTTCTCTCCGACCTCCAGGATGTCAGCAACGTTGGTCATGTTAAGGAAGTCTTCCATGTCATGCAGGCGGTCGGTTTTGGCATAAGCATATGCGAGTTCGGTATCAATCTTGGGCTCGCGCAATGTCTTACGAGCCATCTGAAGGTATCGGACTAAATCATCATGCTTTCCAGCATGGTTGGCAATTTCTGTGACTTCGGCGAAATTTGACGCATCCTCTGCCTTGATGTAGGAATCTAATGAATCCTTGATGCGTAGACCATCTAATTGTGCCTTGGCAAGTCTGCTCCAAACTTCAGGTCTGTTAACTTTGTTGGCATAGTCCAAACCACGATCGATCGATACGATGTGTTCCACCAGCACGTTGATTGCCAAAGCATGTTGCTCGTATTTCTTGTAAATCATGAGGGCTTCTTCGTAAAGTCCATGGTCAGTAGCAATTTTCGCAATCTCATTGGTGTCATAGTTCTGGAGCTTGTTGATGTAATTTACAACCTTGCCCTTGTCAGCCCGAATGGCAGTCAATAAGAGCAAGTTTTGTAGGTTTTTGTTGTCACTGAATGGGGAAGGCTCGATAATGATTTTCTCCAGAAGCTCAATAAGTTCGATGGGAAGGTCTGCTTGCAGGAAAGCCTTAACCGTTGTCGAGACGTCGTCGGGATCAGTACTCTCTGGAATGGCTGTGGCGACGAGCTGTGGGATATATATTAGTTTGTGTAAAACACAGAGACAATGTCAATGTACCTGATCGATGAGCTGGCGGCGATAGATGTTGTCATGGACTAGAACCTGTGCCCAAAGATCTAATTGACGACGCTTGACAAGATATCTTGCCTGTTGCTTAAACATGGAGTTCTCGTTCGTGATAGCAATAAGCTCATCATCACAGAATCCTTTTGCATACGCAATATATGCAAGGTAAGGATCTCGAGCTTCGCAGAATTTGCCAACCACCAAAGGTTCGTAGAGCTTGAAATGAAATGAGCCTGGAATAGAACCATATGGTAGGCAACCGTACGTTATTCTCCTTCAAGAATTGCTCCGGATTGTTATTGCTATCGATGTATATCTTAGCAAGAGCATTGAAGACTGCTGTTTCTTGACTGCCGGCTTGGACCTTTGCCTCGAGCCAAGGTAAAACCAGTTTAAGCCTGTTACGTTGTTCAACTTCTTGAACGAGTTCATCTATGGGAAAGTTTCCGGAGACGCTTGCCAGTAAACTCTTGATCGTTGTTTCGTCGCAATCAACATCCAACAAGCCACCAATGACCTGGGGTGTCCGGACAGAGTTCACACGTTGGACGTAGACCTCGATGAATTTGACCAGACCATTCTGATAAAGGTAGAGGACGAGATCGTGGACGAAGTCGAAACGATCACAGACAATGATCAAAGGTAATTGGTCCGACAACTTGGCCTCCTTTAGGAAGTTCTTGACCTTCTCTGGGTTGTAAAAGTTGCTTTCACGACATATTCGCTCCACCTCACGTATCTGACCAGTCCGTGTTGCGGCTTGGATATATTTGAAGTGAACTTCGGGATCTTCACTAAGTGTAACGATGGCGCGCAAGTAATAGTACAGCCCTTCAAAGCTCTTGAAGCCCTCAAACATCTCAATCAACTTGACCGGGCCCAGGATATCAGAATATTTGGTGGCAATCTGGATTACGGCTTGAAGATTTTGTCGAATGTTGACTCGAAGCATCTCTTGCAAGCAGGCCATGGATTGTTCAGTAGTGAGGCGGCTGAAATAGTCGACGAGCCACTTGAGGTAACAGATCAATCATGTGCACCTGGTCTACATCTAATTAAGACTTACATCGGGTTGAAGCCCTGCGCTGTGTACGACAACACGCTTGATGTCGGCAAGATCTTCGTAGTGTTCAAGAGCCTACAATATCAATGGGTGAGAATCGAATTCAGGCTCGAATAAGGACGCACTCGTTGCAGCAAACCGGCCTTCTCGCACAAGTTTGCAATTCTTGGCCGATCGTAGTGCGAAAACATCTCGTTGCCAAGTATCGCATCGGCGACCTGAGGAGCATGGACAAGGTTCATTTCCAGTAGACGTGTTTGAAGATGTCCTTGTTCGGGCCGGTTGTCCTTCAAGGCATCAAGCAAGAATGATGTAGCAGGTTGAATCATATTTTGCGACATAAAGATATCCACGACCTAAAAGCATAGTCAGCGGGAGCTTATAGAATCGAAGTAGGTACTTGCACGTTCGACATCCACCAATGGTCCCGATTCGTCGTTAGCAAGCTGCATGGCAAACTCGGCTCCCTTCTCAGGATTTGTTCTCATGATATGTTGCAAAAGAGAAACATAATCAGGGTGATATCCGACTTTCTTGGAGTACAAAACGATTTTGTCGATCTGGCCTGTCTCTGCAAAACAAGCAATGACCTTGTTAGGAACATTTGCGCGGAGATAGACGCTTAGTGCAAGAGTCATATCATGCGATCTAACAATATCGCCCAACTCTTCGCTGCAAGTCAGCTAAATTATCTGTAAGAAGCAAAATCAAACACAAGATAATCACCGCAAACCTTGTTTTCCTTGAGCCATTTTTCCAACAGCTGCTTTCGACCCTGTTGCAGGACCGGGCGTGCCAATTCAACGGACTCAAGATGGTTGAGTTCGCCTTTTTCAAGCAGAATACCAAAGTATTGTAGAATCGGAGAGAGGGCACCAGGAGGTGCGGGTGCTTGTTTGAACGACTCGATTACGGCTACAGTTCGCAGGATACCCTATAGAAACTCAGTGAATGATTATACCAGGAAAACAAAACAGACTCGAGGTGAATTTGCCGCTATTTTGGCCGCCTCTCCATAATTTCCGCTTGCAAAGAGTTGTTGATACTGCTGAACATACAGATCGTCTGCTCCAGGCAAGTTTGCGCGACTGGAAAGTTTGAATGCAAGTTCAGTGTTGTTCAAAGTAGTGAGGATGTACGGTATGATAGTTTGCTCATCAACGTTGACACTCAGAACCTGTCCTTTTTTGTTAACGCCAATGATACCGTGTGTTGCGTCGTATTCAGCCGTGACAAAAATTGTTTCACCAGAGATACGATTCATGTACACGCATGCGCCGGATTCAAGGTCGTAAAGATGGATGAAGCCAAACTTGGTGACAAGATAAACTACTCCATGTTTCTTGGATACCTGCATCGCTACTGGGAAGTCGTTCGTGGCTTCAGGAGGGAAATACACGTCGACAGCCTTCTTCGTGAAGGGAGGATCAGGTGCTTGATGGTCTATCTCAACAACATGTAGCTATTCTCGATCAGAATCAAGGTTATTATATGACAAGCGAAATTGACATACCTTCGCACCAGTCGCAGTGCGCACAGAGAAAGTGAACAATTTGGTAGGCTTTTGGTGACCATCCAACTTCAACTCCGCAAATGCAGCGGCATGACCTTCAATAGCCTGGCTCACGCCCCGATCCCTGCTGTAGAGCTGCATCGAGCCTTTGATTTTGAATGCGGAAGGATTGGTCGTGTTTCCCGATATTCCAATTAAAACGAGCCATTTCTCATCCGGTGTAGCTCTATAATTAATGATTTGAGCACCAGCAAGCGTAGGATGGCGTTCAAAAATCTTCTGAGGTGAAGTTTGATCCGATATTGACCAATGATAGACGGCCGTCTCCGTAACCAATCCAATAGTGGTGTCAGAAGCCCATTTCCAGAAAACTACATCCTCGTTGCTAACGTGCGACTTGACTTTTTGCTTCGATTCAATATTGAACACTTGCAGAGTTCGTCCAGCTGCGACCAAGGAGATGAGACTTCGTACCAGGACAATTGGATCATAGAACACCTTTGAGAGCTAGGATCTTCTGCTTTGGATGCATTATAGCCGAATCTGCAGTGATTGGACGGCGCAGAACATTATTAGCATCCGCGAGGTCGATAATGACGACTTGGTTTTGCTCATTAATTTTTTCTCGGACGCAAATGTAGTGATCGGATTCTAGGGTTAAAGTCTAGAGATGCATGGTTAGCGCCGTCCAGCAATGCCCAATGCAGGGAATCGCTAACCTGTACAAATGTAAGCATACACACCCGCAGCTATTGGATGACGCGTGCATACCTGGAAAGAGATGGACGCTGGCTGGACGCCCAAACTCGAGAGCTGCAGGTGCTCGCAAAATGCAATAGGTTTTGAGATGTCCACGGCCATGGTAGAAGAGTCGAGCTGTGTTGGGGTGGCGTATTCGTATTTATCCTTATTTTGGACACCGCATTTAATTATTTCATTTCTAAGTACTGGTATCAAGCCCTCTAAAATCTACTCTTCAGCTAACGCCAAAGCTTGCTCCAGTTCATCTTCGCCCGTCAATGTCGATGAGGGTGGTGCATTCCCGTAGATCAAGCGTTGCGCTACTATGGCTTTTATTATAAGTTAGTAATATCAGTTACATGAGCTTATATGTTGCATACCACAATCGACCGAGAGCTGAAATATTGCACAAACCTTGAACTGCAACGGCGAACGTTGCAAGAAGAAGTAGATAGACCTAGATCATGATATTCAGCCCTTGTAATGACCAGGAACTCGGTTTGGTACTTGAATGCATCGCCTCCCAGCCAACCAAGCAAAGTCGATAACCGAAACCCAAACAGAGATTTTTGTTTGTAATTACTGTATAGTTATAATCAGAGAACAAATATAATTTTAGGAGTGGCAACACACCATATTAATTGCGGAATCGGCAGCGTGCTTTCGAGTCCTAGGGCAACGAAACCGACGGCATTGACGAAGACTTCGGAACGGCCTAAAATAAGAAATAAAATCGCTTGGCAGACACTATATACCATAAGAAATCAAGTCACATATCAGTTAATAACTCACATATATCCAGCAAGGAACTCGAGATATTGTATATAATTACGCCATTGCCAGAAGGACAGAGGACGGGATGAATTAAGGCGAATTTCCACGCTTGAACTAGGGCGGTAGAGGATGCAAATATATAAAAGCGATAACTGTATGCAGACCATGAACACAAATGACGTCGAAGTAAAAGGGATTGCCACCTGTGCTAAAATCATCAGAATTGACTGGAAGAGCAACGCCAATTCAAAATGATTCCTAAGACAGGTTGGCAAAGTGTAATGTCGCTGGCGATGTAGATGCTTACCCCAGCCAGAAGAAGCAACGCGTAATATTTGCGACAAGTCTGAGTCGCGTTAGCATTCCGAAATGCAGGACGAGAAACAAATTCTATTCACAGAATTGCACAAACGTCTCGAGAGAAGCCTGTTGCATCCCTAAAATAAATCCAGTCGATGAAGGTCAGGAGCGTTGCGAAAAGAGCACACTTTTTGCGAATTATGGATGCCGCTTGGTCTGCGTAGACCTCAAGGGTCAACTAAGCGCGGAAGGCAACGCAGTGACTTATATAGCGTACCAGTGGTGGTCCGATAGCCATGCCAACAGAAGCAAGCAGGGATACCCAGGTCATTTTTGGTGATGGTCGAAGTCTGGATTGTGAGTGCTTACCAAATTAGACTATGTCAACTTTACGGCCTCTCAACCTTGCAACGTTCACAGCATCCAATTCACCCTTCCTCGTTAGCCTTGTGTGACGCATTGTCAAATACCGGAACCTTGTTTCGAATGTCCACCCGCGGAGAGAAGCCTCTAACCGTAAATGGGAATAATGATTTGAAGAACGCGACTGAGGCAAAGTCGTCTGCGGGTGAGTACCAGTTTATATCGTTTATATATGCTCAGCGCGAACACCTTATAGTACCTCCCATTCTGTGCTATTGTATCGCGTCCATAATAATGACATCGGTTAACAAAGTATGGCCAATTTCTCTACAACATTTATCATGCTCATTGATTCTCTCAGTTCGTTGTCTCTGGGGCTAACTTTTCTATGACATTCTTGTTGCTGTGCATACAATCATTTGTCGGCGTCGGTTGTGTAGCTCTTGCGAAGAGATTTGGCTTAATATCCTTCAGAACATTCGACAAAGGAGATGCGAAAACTTGGTTTCCGATTAGTGCTCTGCTGGTCAGCGTTATCTACACAGGTTCAAAGAGCTTGGTAAGTCTTTGCTTCTAGTTCTAGGAACTTAACCGATATAGTATTCGCAAGCAATTTCTGAGTATACCAGTCTATACAATATTCAAGAATCTAACTATCATACTAATTGTGTGCATTGTATCTAATTTCCATGACATTCAAATTTACCTTCTATTACTAGGCATACGGGGAGGTTTTATGGTTTGGAGGTAGTGTGACGGCGCTAGCATTTGTTGCCTTCATATTCATGGTTGAGAATTATCATTCCACTGCAAACTCATGACTGACAGGTCGGGCAGGTCATCTCGTCAATCATTGCAGCATGGTCTGATGTTTCCATCGCACTGTCTGGTTCATTGTCCGCTTCTCATCATGCAACCGATATCAAGTTGCTAACTGTGGGAGGAACCTTTCGAGCACCAGGTGTCGGCTATGTCTGGATGTTCTGCAACTGTCTCACAAGCGCAGCCTACGTGGGTGAATCGACATGCAAATTGATTCAAGTTCACAAGTGATAGGTTCTAACAATGCGCAAGAAAATTAAAGCGACTGGGTTTTCCGATTGGGATTCAATGTTTTACAATAATCTACTTAGCATCCCCATCTTGGCCATCTTCTCAATCATTGCGGAGGACTGGGGATCGGAAAATCTGTCCCGTAACTTGTTAGTTAAATTTACCGCTTCAATGCGTCGGCCATAACTGTCATTAACAGCCCCGAAGAAACGAGGAGCTTCCTGCTTTCCGCTATCTGTTTCTCAGGCGCAGCTGCAGTGGGCATATCGTACACGACGGCATGGTGTGTGAGAACGACAAGCAGTACTACGTACAGGTAATGGCTTGCATCTATCACCTAGTTGGGCACGTCTCACGAAGTCATAGTATGGTCGGTGCATTGAACAAACTGCCGGTTGCGGCATCCGGAATGTTGTTCTTCGGTGATCCAATTACCTTTGGATCGGTATCTGCAATTGTTGTAGGTTTCTTTGCAGGAGTTCTATATGCCGTAGCAAAGAGCAATCAGAAGCGGATGGAAGGCAGGGAGCCAGATATCATACTACCATTATCGTCGCGGATGGCGGTCCGCGTACGGCGAACTTCATTGTAGATGTTTATTCGCCATGTGACGTGGTGAACTACACAGAGTATCGTTCATATACAGCAGTGTTCCACAATCAGCGAATAGCTGACAGGACTTATCGGCGTTTGACACGAAGGCTTATCGGCTTTGAATTCGTCCTTACATAAAAGGACAGCAGCGATTACCGCCCCATTTGCTTCTTCACTCTGATCTATGAGCACCCAGTCATCAATGTTGCATCCCCCGAGGCTTGCAGCTATGTTTGCTGGTACTCCCAGCGCGCCTGGCACTCCTGTGCACTCCATTCAAACGATGCGCAGGAAAAGCGCAGGCCACAGCGGCCCCCTGACAAAGATATTGGTCGCAAATCGAGGGGTGCGTCTCGATCGTCCGCTGATAGAGGCTTGTAGTAATCTTATATAGGAAATTGCCATTCGAGTATTCCGCACTGCCCACGAACTCGCGATGCATACAGTCGCCATCTATTCATATGAAGATCGGTTATCTGCCCATCGGCAAAAGGTAAGTTGCAAGAAAGCTGATCTCGGTCTCTAAGTGAGCATATGTGTAGGCTGATGAGGCATACCAAGTCGGCAAAGGCTTGACCCCTGTGGGTGCCTATCTTGCCCAAGATGACATCATCAGAATTGCCCTGGAGCACGGCGTCGATATGATCCATCCAGGGTGAGATTAATATCAGATTGCCTCGCGACAATCAATATATTCCTTAAAGCTATGGATTCCTCTCCGAGAATGCACAATTCGCGAAGAAGGTAGAACAAGCAGGCATCGCTTTTGTTGGACCATCTCCAGATGTCATCGACGAGCTTGGAGACAAGACGAAGGCTCGTCAGTTAGGTATGTTCATTCTACGAATGCCTTCTGGCAGTCACTATATCGGTCATAGCAATGCGAGTTGGTGTTCCTGTCGTACCTGGAACCCCAGGTCCTGTTGCCTCATATGAAGAAGGCCTATCCTTTGTCAAAGAATATGGCTTTCCAGGTCTGTAAATAGCACCTGAAGTGAACCGTGTTCTCATTATTTCCGAACATGCAGTTATAATCAAAGCGGCTATGGGAGGCGGAGGCCGTGGTATGCGGGTCGTCAGGGAGCATTCTGATTTTGAACAATCCTTTGCAAGAGCCGTGAGCGAGGCCAAAGCCGCTTTCGGCGATGGCACCGTTTTTATAGAGCGGTTCTTGGAACGACCTCGTCACATTGAAGTCCAGTTGCTTGCCGATGCCGAAGGGAATGTCATTCACCTCTTTGAACGAGACTGTTCAGTACAACGGAGACATCAGAAAGTCGTAGAAGTCGCGCCCGCAACTCATCTACTGGATGAAATCAGACAGGCCATTTTGGACGATGCAATCAAATTAGCGAAGAGTGTCGGGTACAGAAATGCAGGAACTGCCGAATTCTTGGTCGATCAAGCGGGTCGACATTACTTCATAGAAATAAATCCTCGAATTCAAGTAGAACATACAATCACAGGTAGGAGATCTAATTCTTGATGAAACTGTGATTCAATTATTCGGCAGAGGAAATAACGGGAATTGATATTGTTGCAGCTCAGATTCAGATCGCGGCGGGAGCAACTTTACCTCAGTTAGGTCTTACACAAGAGGCGATAACTAAACGTGGTTTCGCTATACAATGTCGCATCACGACTGAGGACGCCTCGCAGAACTTTCAGCCCGATACTGGGAAAATAGAAGTCTACCGCAGCGCTGGTGGTAATGGAGTTCGACTCGACGCTAGTTCCGGATTTGCAGGAGCGCAAATTACGGTATGTGCATACTCTTCTGGGTATATGTATCTGATTCTTTCCCATTCAGCCGCACTATGATAGTTTGCTCGTAAAGTGTTCAGTGAGCGGGACTACGTATGAGGTTGCTCGCCGCAAGATGCTTCGTGCGCTCGTCGAGTTCCGCATTCGCGGTGTCAAGGTATTGCAACCGTTCGTTTAACCTACCCAAGTTTTCACTCCTAAATCCAGACCAACATTCCATTCCTTTTCCGCCTTCTTACTCACGATGTTTTTATTGTAGGGAAGACATGGACAACCGTGAGCGAACTTTTGTTATCAAGTATTCTCACGCACAGCGATCATCCAGTTTATCGATGATACTCCCGACCTGTTTAAGTTGGTACAAAGCCAGAACCGAGCGCAGAAGTTACTAGCATACTTGGGAGACTTGGTCGTGAATGGCAGTTCAATCAAAGGACAACAGGTGAGTGACCTCAATCTGCGTGATGTCCGTTATGCATGGCCGTCACAGGGAGAACCAGGTCTTAAAACCGATGTGGTCGTACCAAAATTGCAAGACCCGCAAGATCACGAAGGTCCTTCGCTAGACACCACTTTCCCTTCCACGGTTGGTTGGCGAAGCATTATCGTTGAGCATGGCCCGGAGGCTTTTGCCAAAGCCGTTCGCGAATACCCTGGCGTACTTATCATGGATACCACATGGCGCGATGCTCATCAATCATTACTGGCCACGCGTCTGCGTACAATTGATATGGTTAATATCGCAAAGGAGACGAGCCATGCATTGTCTAACGCATACAGTCTCGAATGCTGGGGTGGGGCAACCTTCGACGTCTCAATGCGTTTCCTGTACGAGGACCCTTGGGAGCGACTGGTACGTGTATAGACATTTAAGCCTGGGATTTAACTGACGATACCAAAGAGAGCGTTGCGCAAATTGGTACCAAATATTCCTTTCCAGGCTTTAATCCGTGGAGCAAACGGTGTAGGGTACACGAGTTATCCGTGAGTAGTTTGTACACGTGATCTCATAAGTTATGCTGACACCAACAGGGATAATGCTATCTACGAGTTTTCGAAGAAAGCTGTTGAAAATGGTCTTGATATCTTCCGCGTCTTCGATTCGCTTAACTACATTGGTGCGTTTTGTTCTGCTCACCAGTTGAACTTCTACTGACGATTGTGTAGAAAATGTATGTTGGTCTTTTACATACAATGTGGCTTGGCTTGGCTAACAAATTCAAGATGCGCATCGGTATCGACGCGGCAAAGAAGGCCGGTGGTGTTGTCGAAGCTGTCGTTTGCTATAGTGGGGACGTCGCGAGTCCAAAAGAGAAAAAATATACTTTACAATATTACCTCGATTTTGTGGACGCGCTCGTCAAAGAAGGTATACATGTTCTGGCAGTCAAAGATATGGCAGGCCTTCTTAAGCCAGAGGCTGCAAAGCTGTATGTAATTATCTCAAATATCTTCATTGACTCATCCGTTCTAGTCTTATTGGCGCCATTCGAAAAGCCCATCCCGACCTCCCTATCCATGTGCACTCCCATGATACAGCAGGCATTGCTACCGCAAGTATGCTTGCAGCGGCAGCAGCTGGTGCCGACGTCGTCGACGTCGCCATCGACAGTTAGTCAACAGAGTAACTTCACGTCGATACCACTAATATTCCCCAGGTATGTCTGGCTTGACCTCCCAGCCTGCGATGGGAGCTGTGTGCGCGGCATTGGAACAGACCTCCCTTGGAACTGGCATTCGATATCAAGATATCCAAGCGCTCAATACGTACTGGAGCCAAATCCGTGTACTTTACAGTTGCTTCGAGGCTAACGTCCGCGCTTCCGATTCGAGCGTTTTCGACCATGAAATGCCCGGCGGCCAATACACTAACCTTATGGTACGTTGCATACATGTCGGTATTTCAATAATACCCATATTTTCAAGTTCCAAGCATCACAGCTTGGTCTTGGGACACAATGGACTGGTTTGTTGGCATTTTATTTCTAGCTGTTGTGGACTAAAGCACATTTTGCAGAAATTAAACGAAAGTATATCGAGGCAAATGAACTGGTAATATTACATTACGTTAATATTCCTCTTCATTGATCCGCCTTGCATCATCAGTGCGGAAGTATCATCAAAGTGACCCCCTCCTCGAAGGTGGTGGGCGACTTTGCACAGTGGATGACGTCGAACTCGTTCAGCAAACAGTACGTTATAGACCGTGCAGATCAATTGGATTTCCCGTCCTCTGTCGTGGAATTTTTCCAGGGATACCTTGGTCAACCATATGGAGGTTTCCCTGAGCCTTTACGTACAAAAATCATAAGAAATAAGGTTAGAATTGATGGTCGCCCCGGGTCGACGATGGAGCCTCTAGACCTCAAGAAGATCAAGGCAGATTTGAGGAGTAAATTCGGCAAGCATATCACAGACAGTGATGTGATGTCGTACGTTATGTACCCAAAGGTATCCTCAACCAAAACATACGAGGCAGACGTCTAAATGATTGTAGGTCTTCGAAGAATACCAAAGCTTTATTGAACGTTATGGCGACTTGAGGTCAGTAAGATGTCAGCAGTTAAGCAATTGTCATCTGATTGCGCTACTAGTGTCCTTCCTACTCGATACTTTTTGGGCCGACCGGAAACGGGTGAAGAAATGCAAATTTCAATTGAAAAAGGGAAAATGCTTATAGTCCGCTTGATGGCAATTGGCCCTGTTGTCGAAGGCCGTACCCAGCGGGATGTATGGTTCGAAGTGAATGGAGAAGTGTGTCACACTTCCTACCAATATTCACGGGAACTCACGATCATTGTAGGTCAGAGCAGTACCTGTCGAGGACAAGAACTCGGCTGTGGAAACTGTTTCACGTGAGAAAGCGACAAATGACCCTGGTTCAGTCGGTGCCCCCATGTCAGGTGTTGTTGTGGAAGTGAGAGTAAAGGAAGGCCAAGAGATCCTGAAAGGGGACCCACTTTGTGGTGAGTAATCGTCAATTCATGTTTCAATAACCGTGACAAACAATCGAATTAGTACTGAGCGCAATGAAGGCAAGATCTACCCAATCTAACTGTTTGATAAGATGATACTGATGTTTGCCAGATGGAATCGGCTGTAACAGCGCCAGTATCAGGACATATCAAGAGAGTCGTGGTCCATGAAGGCAAGTCGTCATTACGTTGCCAGAGGACGCTGAACTTGCTCATTATCTCACAGGAGATTCCATCAATCAAGGAGACTTGACCGTGGAGATCGTTCACTGAGATAGAGTATGAAGTTTTTTTAAAAAAAGCCTCCCGTTCACACAATAAATATCAGCGTAGTTATTTCATGGAAGTCGTGAAGAAATCCGGTTCAGTCTTTCTCGTTTTTTGGTAAGCATGTGCCATGGGTGCATCCTTGCGCACATTTTGTGAGTTGGTTGACAATGAAAGGCATATCTACAACCCGTCGGGTAAAAAATGATAGAGGGCTAAATATGGGCGAGATGATAATAGAGTACTCGACATGGGATCATGTCGTGTATCGAATATTATTTAAGCGCAAAGTTGTCGTCATACGCACAGATCCTTAAGGCCTTAAACATTAAAGATTTGAAAATAGCATTCCATTGCATGATTCAATGTTACAAAATTGTAACCTGTTTGAGATCATTGGTCTCACTGATCAAAGCGGCGATAGCCCCAAGACGGTCGATACATTCTTCGTGTAGCTCCCGCACAATATCCTAGGATTATAGCTTGTAAGAGTGGGTCCTCCAAAGGTATAATGACCTGACCCTAGCGGACTTGGTCTCGTTCATTAGGCCGACGCCAGTTCCGGCCCAAACGAGCATCCGTTCTGGATCACTCTTCTGGACACCTTCTATAAACTTCTGGCGAACTACATCTAGGGCATCACCCATTTCAAAATCATCGACGGTGCCTGTGTTGAAACTTAGCAGCGCGTCATGATAGCTGAATCCTAACCGAACGATTTCTTAGTCCCCTCCCATCGACACCATTTGGCCAGCCAAGAGTATTGCGAGCATGATCAAATGCCATCGTTCTAACGGTTGATCCCGAATCTGCATCCATTAATGCTTTCTTCTGAGTATCTGTATAAAAACTTTCTGGTGTAAGTAAAAACCGTGTGCCGATGGCGACCCCTGAGGCTCCGAGGGTCAACACAGCCGCTACTTGGGTACCTGTGGTCAAGCCACCTGCGGCAATGACTAGGGGCCCTCCGGGAGGTACAGCTGCAAGAATCACAGGAAGCAAAGTCATTAAAGGTAGCGCCTTGCTGTGGCCATGTCCTCCGGCCTCGTTGCCTGAGCAATTCAGGTTCCAAAATGCACTCAACCAACATTGCACTGACTTTGTGCAACAATAACATCCGCTTTCCACTCCCTGATCGCAATGTTAACTTCTTCAGGAGATGATATCTGGACAAAAATTAGGACTCTCCAGTCACGTCTCAACTTGGATTCATAATCGCGAATAGACCGAATATGTTGGCCTAAATCTTCCCCGAAGGCTAACCAAATTGCTTGGACATGACTTTCCAGAGCAATTGCAATCATTTCATTAGCTCTGGATGGCGACTTCTCGAGTTGCCAGGCCAAAAAGCCTACACCTATCGGGAGCTTTCCGGCTTCATTACAGCCTATTCGTGAGCGGGCTAGGTTAATCTCGTTTCTGAATTTATCAGGGCTATCATAGCCTTACGAATGAAGTATGGTCTTCGATTTGCATGTTATCATAGAGGCACATACCAGCCGCAAGGAAACCGAAGCCACCACCGAGGTAGATTTGTGCAGCCAATTCACCTTGCACAGATAACCGTGAGATTAATTCACTCACAATGTGAGTAGAGATACCTCCACTTGCACCCGCCATCGGGGCACCAATTATCGGTGACTCGATACCTTGGCATGATAATAAATTCAGCACGATTTTATTGGATATCTTTCCCCCTTCGTACCGAGTAAACGTGTAATACCAGTGTTGATACTCGTTGACGTTGAGGACTTGACACTCATGTGTTTGGTTTTGTTTACTTAAGAGTCGTTCGACGAAGATAAGAAAAACTCGGCATGTATTCCTCTTCGTTTGACTCATCTTACTCTGACTAGCCTGCTATCGGATCTGGGCGAGGTATGCATGTAGTCGTGGGTATGATGCTTCCAAAGTTCCTATTTGGCTTAGCCTTATCACCATTACTAATGCGTTTTTAGTGGGCCTCCGCGTTTGGCTCTACCCTTCGCCCCACTGGCATGCTTGGACCACCTCCGGGGTGCAGGTCTACCGGGTTTCCTCCCCGGCCCTCCACCTGGGTAAGAGCCCGATTCAAATTCAGGGTATATGGGCTTCATATATTTCTCCTCAAAAAGCTTCCAATGAGATCGCAGTTTTGTAATTTTGTTGTTCTCTGAAAAATAGACTGGTTGTACAATCCTTTTCCCAGTACAACGCGTGATCCGGAGCAAGACATGAAATCCTTAAGTCCAAACGGTATGGTCTCAAATGCAAGGTACACCAACTAATCCGGCTTTATAATTGAAACCGCTCATACGGCATTCAATGTCAGGTTGTCAGCACATAATTGAACGGGGTTAATATGTCATCACGCCACAAATACAGTTCGGATGTCAAGGCAAATACGCCGCCGAACTATCTGTTGATAATCAAGTGACTCCACAAAAGAGCTATACCATATATTGAAGGAGCCGAATACTGAGCATCTTTATAGATCGACGTCCCTTAACCGGGACCCTTATCATGGCTAGTATTTTTGTAGGCATCTGTGAATGGCGTAGGTTGCACCACTGTCCGGTGAAACCCGAAGCAGTCTTATCTGGTGCATTCAAGTTCAAGTTTTGACAGCATCACCTTAATGTGCGTGTAGACGTCTGCGAATGGCGTGGGTGCGCGCTGCTGTCCGGCGAATCCCGCATTCAATGGACTTTGACAGCATCACCTAATGCATCAGCATCAAGGTTTAGCGAAAAAAGAATAGTTACTTTAACTCAAATTTTGAGACCGGCCTCTATAATTCTGGGTGCCATAGGGACCTAGAACACTCTAGTGTCTAACCCTTCAATGAATATGCAAGTGCTGAATGTTTGACGTTTTGAGTTCCATAATGGGACAGCCTATTATTGAGAAGCGGCATGGGCAAAATTACTGTAGGTGTGCAAACAAATTTTCTCGGGTAATCCAGGTTAGTAGTTCTAGTTGTCAGTACTGTAATACAACGGAAAAGTACAGAAGTACAAATCGCATCTATTGTATGATTGTAAATAAGAGTGAGGGTGGGATTTATATATCAAGTTTTTGGATTGGGAAAGGAAAATGACACAGATCGTCCCAAATAAACCTTGTGCTACGAGGAAGGAATGATGTGGATGTGCAGACAGTCAGTGTATGAAGGAGGTTTGAAGAGAACGTCATGCGCCGAGCGCTTTTCTTCTTTGGAATCGTTTGAGAATGTGAGGCCCGAGGCTCGCATTGATTTTTGCTCCAGGATAGATCCAGCACGCGTCGAAGGCGTTGCTATCGGCGACTCCGACATAGTCGAAGAAAATGATGTGTCAACGCTTCTCGCGCTGCTTACGGGCTTCAATATGAGAGCAATTTTCTGAATTTGAGACAGAGCGGGCTTTGATGTTGATGGCGTCGTGGGTGTTAGAGTTGACATACATAAAGTAGGGGAAACAGGACGTTGTCTGCGAAGTAATTTGGGAGGACGGAATGAAGATGTGGATGATATTGCGGAGAGAGATGCATTATCGTTCGTCAATTTGGAGGAGGATGGACACTGTGGGACCATGGATGCCCAAGCCCGTATCGCTGCTCGGCTGTGGCCGACATAGGGAGTTGTATGGACAGATGCGTCCTCATCGGTAACGAAAGACCACGGTGAAGGAGGTCGAAAAATATGAGGCGAGTGAACGGGGTAGGAGGGTCCAGCCCATATTCTACACTCGTCTGAACAATAAGCATTAAAACTGTCCTGATAGTTTGAATGAGCACATAGGTCGCATTGTGGTGATCAGAACGTACGGTGCGGCGGTTGCAGTTAAGGCACCAGTCAGTGTCCATGTTATCGACTGAGGCGGCAGACGGTGATTAAAGTATGGGCTGGTGGGAGGCGAGGCAGAGCGAGAGGAACTTAAGTAGACAATTTGGCACCTGCCCCATTTGGACAGGTAAATCTCGATTGCCTCCCTGATGCAAATATGTCAAAACTTATCCAAACCGCTCTGCCAGTTGCAACACCGCCTTGAACCACTTTGTTGCCACTTTGCCAGCCGCCACCGACCCTGTGTGCTGGGCGAACAGCTCACAGCCGCTGTGGGGACTATTACCCCTCAAGTTACTATATCTTCATCCGGCCGCTCGCCAAGATTACGACGTCGGCCTTTTCCTAGCCACACGTGCGTGTGATGATGCCAGGTCCCCTGCTCCACCTTCCCATTGCGCTCTTACGGCTCCATTGCTCATACTCTCTGCATTCCCCCACCTTCCACGGGGATCTACCAGTGGTGACCATGCTGCATGGCATGCGACATACTTCTGCTTCAATTAGGGAGCCATTGTAAAACTAGTAATCCGATATTATGGACTAAAAGTATTCTTGCTGACTGTTCGTGTTCCTCGAATAGCTACCACGCTTCTCACCTGGTGGTCATCGCGTGCGTGGCGCCACGCACGAGCTTTCCAGATATGCGTGAGATAGAACGAAAATAATTATTACGCAACGAACGACCAGAACTCTCATATCCAGTTCACTGTCTATAGAGCCAAGTTGGGTGTAATAAAGTTTAATGTAATTAGTGTTGCCGTGGCACGTGAAACTACGAAGGATGCCTTTGAGAATTAGGGCTCAGCTGTGGATGTCAGCTGTATCATTAATAGAGCATCTTACGACGATTAGGCCACGGCGTAGATAAAGAAAGGTTTATGTAATACCAGGGGATCAACTCGTATCTGTCCATCAGAAAGTCATCGTAACGCTTACTGGGAGGAGTTCCATTTATGATGTGAGCATTGTTTCGTACTGATGTAATTTTCAGGGCAAACCGGAGCCCTATCCATAATGCGCATTTGAACAATGGGCCGGCTCCTCCTGAAGCGCTGAGAATCGGTTGTAAATTCGGCACCGATGCTGTAGCGTCGAGGATGAAGCATGTGTGGAATTTTGATCGACTGTTCCCAATTCATTAAAAAATTTCGTAGCCGGATGACGAAACAATAGTTGCCCTAACAAGACATACTTTGTGACATTGTGTCGCGGGAGAAGATTTAATCTAAAATAGTATGTCATGAAAAATATTTTGACAATTGCACTAGCGACACAAGTTGACATATCTCGGATGATAGGTCCGAAGATGTGTTAGTTTCATTCACTTCGTGAGATACTCGTTGGCTATATACGACATACAATGGGCACCGCAATAAATTACGTTTTGCCAGTATCCCAGAAAACTACTGTGTCTTCTTTTCTGTAGCTTCCTTTTCTGTAGTTTGAGCCCGCACGCGAGCTTCCATACGTTTTGCGTACTCTTGTCCAGCCTGCAAGTAACATTAAGTACCCAGTAGCATCGTCACGGACCATGATCACCTGCAATACCAAGACCCCCACAAGAGCGATCATCATCATAATATTTCCGGCAGACAAGACGCGGATAGCCTCAATTCTCACTTGGAGCGACTCCTCCGGAAGGGGCATAGCAATAGTTCGGAGCGCAGGGACGGTCACCGTGAGGTATACACTGACCGAAAACATGTAGACGACTGCAAAAATTCAGCAGTTGTATCAAAAGAGAAATTCGCTTCGCACCAAGGGATGAGCCATCGAAAAATTTGGCACTCTCGTCCCATTGATGCAACTTTGAGATGATACCAATCAGCCCAACCGCAACCATACCATGAAGCAACGCCTGCAGACAGCTTGGAATGTGTTAATATCTATAGCGCTGTTTGCTCACTTTGATAGCGGGGGGAGAAGAGAAAAAGGTGGTGTAGAATTGGAAACCATCATTCAAGGACTCATCAGTGAGTTCCGCCCACAGCAGGCGGTGGTCAACATTGAGACAGATGAAAAGAACACCTGTGAAGGGTAATGAGAAGCAACTCAAATAAGATATTTACTGCTGACCGAGAAAGAAGGATACAGGCGCAAGGACGGCGGCATTTTTGAAGCTCATCGTGGTCGTTCAACAAGGCATCATACTCCATTTGCTTGGTTTTGATGTGACCACGTAGCACTACGTGCAATGGATATATACGGAGGTATCAAATATGATGTACAGGGAAAGTTTGGAGGGAGTACATAAGTAAATTATCATTAATCGTTTAAAGCTATGCCGACGCTCCCTCAGAACCTTGAACTGGCGAGGGCCGAGGGGATGTTGGCAAGCCCATCATTCGAGAATGCCTATTGCCGCGATCTGACGTAGTGATGGTGACATTGAGACCTCTAGAAGCAGCAGCTTGGGAAGCTTTTGAATTCCTGGGTCCGGTTGGTGTCTCTGGGGGAGATATTCGAACTTTATCGGATTGAGATGTGCTGATGTTTGATGAAGAGATTGATTCTGGTACATCGACGTCAGTCGTTTCACTTTCCCCGTCCTGTGTCATGTCATCTCCGTCGAATTGTACATCGTCGTTGGCCATTGCTATGAACATGGTCATATCCTGCGCCTCGTTGAGCATGTCAGAAACAAACCTTTTAGGCTTCGACCAGACAATCCCAGTAACTGATCTGCTGCAGCTTCAGAGTAACGCTGACTATTACGGCGATATAGATCAGGGTTAGTCTCAGGTGATCCCTCCGTCCCGCTTGCGTCGCCCCCGTCGGCGTCGACATTGAACACTCTGTTGAATTCTCCTAGCATTAAACTGAAAACGCCAGCAGGGATACCCAAGGTTGGACTGAACACAATGCCGACGTTTCGCATAGTCATCTTATTGACAGCAGAATTTTGGACGATTAATATAAGATGTGCTGTGAGCGCCCGAAGCAAAGTGTAATTAGGAAGTGGAAGAGCAGCAATTAGTTGAGAAAGCTCTCTAATGCGCTCTTGCGGGTCAACAAAATCTGAGGGCTGATATGAGTAAGTATATTCAACGAATAACATAGATGATACCAATAACAGCAAGGAACCTTAAGTGAAGTTCGCGCGTGAGAATGCTCGCTGGAAGCTCACGAAGAAAGCTCTTCAATAGTCCTGCAATCGCATGTGGATCCCAATACTCGTCAGAGGCAACCAGGTTCACGTCTCCTTCTGTTTTTGTGGGATTAATATTAATGTGAACAGTTGTCAGAACAGAATAATATTAGGACAGGCCTACGAACCCAAGTTGAATCTATCTTTCAAACTCTTGATCACAGCAGAGCTTCCGCTCAGGCGGTAAATGCCTTCTTCTTGATCTGCGTTCTTCACTTCAAGGTACTCTATGGCACGGAAAATGATAGCAGGTAGATTGCATATCTGAACCACTTCAAGTGATTCTTCGAGCGGAATGCCAAAGACAGCGCGAGGGGCGGCAGCAAGAATCTGTTTGTCTCCTGTGATGTATCAAGAAGTAACTCATTCATGATAGGCATACATGACATACCGTTCGCTTTACCAAAACCCCAAAAGGAACGAGACTTTGCCTTTTCTCTTCTGTCACCGGGTATTGCTGCGACTTCTGCATGTCCGCCAAACTTGAAACCAGAAGGTATCGGAGCCCCATTCATGGGGCCAGAAATTTTCATGCGAGTGGACGAATCCAGCTTATCTGGTGACGGCGCCCGGTCTGCGTTAGGCTGATATGGTGTCGCCGCAGTAGGCTGGAAGATCCTGCGATCGTGCTCTCGGGCCGATGGACGATGTTTCTCCGGCGAACGGCGTCTGGGACTCTTCAAGTCTCCAGAGGGTTGTAAATCGGTATAATGACCCAACTCAGAGTTGGCCCGAGGTGCCAGTGCACCTGAGTGGTTTGAAGCGCTGTCAATGACAGAAAGTGTAGCGGAAGCAGAGAGGATTGACTGTTCCGGGAGACTCGAGGGTAGGCCTGCTGTAGATTCCGAACTACTGAAAGCACCGGAACTCTGGATTTCGTTCCGCATGTGCAATAGCAAATTGTCTTGTTCGTTCGGCGATGGATCAATTGATTTGGCAGGACTTGAAGGTCTCCTAGCATCCTGCTTGTTAGGTGAAGTTTGAAACAACTTGGCATTATTGGCATCGAGGGGGAGCTGGGATATAGGGATAGCGGCACCTTTGGAAATAGAAATCTCGTCGCGCGATAAAGTGCGCAATGGGCCCCTGCTTCGACCAGCGGGTATATCGGTAGAACTAGAACTTGAGCGAGGCTGCACCGACGAATGCCCACTAGTTATGTTTAGCATGGAGTTGTTCGATAGCGGATCTTCCGAATATGTCCCCGTAAAGTATCGGACAAGCATATCGACCCAGCTATCTCTCTCTTCGTCACTTTCTGCACATAAGACATGACGTGGATGATGGCCTCCAGGTCCTTTTTTTGCTTCTACTACCAGAAATGCATGCCTATATTCGCTATCGTCATCAGTACCAGTGCGGTCATTTCGCTGTTGTCTTCCTATTTGTGCACCAGTAATCAAAATGGAGCCCAAGTGGGTTCCACCGCGCTAAAAAAAATATTATGATTGCACGACTTGGATTCAAAAGAGCGAGACTCACACAGTCATAGTATTCCAAGACTGGTCCTTGTAAAACAAAATACCTCGTTTTCCATCCACCGAAGTTTTTCCCACGTTTGGTGAGATAACCTTCCTTGTGTCCAATTTGCATTACAGGCTGCTTCGTTTCGCGAACGATGTCCGTTGTGAAGAATGCAATGACTTCGTCATTATTCTTGACAGGAAGGTTAATCAATGTCTGTAGGTAATGTTCCAAGACGGCCTTGGTTGCGTTAGGTTCATGACAAGAAAGGGTATGTCTGACTTGCCTTCCTCTGGTCAACTTTCGCTGGTGCGTGATCCTTCCAAAGTTTCCCTTCAGGCAGGCTGGCGATTTTTTTGCCAACACCCTTGCCAACACTTTGTCTAACACGTTGATCCAAGTTTAATACATCCGAATACATCTTCTCGACTTTCCAACCTCTCTTGCCACCGCCTGGATTTACATGGACGACAAACGACAGGACCTCCTTGCCTCTGTCATTTGGGCGGACGAAGGAGTGAGAGACGTTGATTGTGGTAGTCGGAAGGTCACTAGAAAGGAGAGGCAGAGCACGAAAGTGCGTTGCCGTTACTTGTGGCGACATAGCCTGATGGCTTTGATCACTTTGTAGAGGCTGGGCTGAATGTGGCAGTGGTTGACCTGAGGGACTGGACCGTGACTGCGGGACGGGAGGGTGGGCAACGTCCTGCTGTCTGTTCGATTGCGAGGCGTGACTCTGATTACCTGTGCCACTTTGGCTGATTGCCGACTGTTGGGGATACGGGTGAATATTAGACGGTGGAAGTGGGAAATCCTCGACTGCTGCATGCATTCCACTTTTCCTTCGGTCAGATTGATATATTCCCTGTGATACCATGGAAGATACGTCAGAGGTGCTCATGTGTTGTGATGGCTGCGGCGAATCGGTAAGGTGAGCATCCACAGAAGAAGATAATTCTCCTTGTTCGCTGTCAACATCGTCTCCAATTTGTTCGTCTTCATCTTCCATATCCAGAAACTCTGCTCGGCGCGGGTCATTTCCAGCAGTAAGTAGGGTCGGGCTGTCGTTTACAGGACTATCTCTGTGCCTTGGAGAGTCCATATAAGAGACTTGCACAGGGGAATGTGTCATGTTGGCAATATATTGCCGAGCTTCGTCCGGTAAACTTATACGAGATTCACGAGAAGTCGACTTATCTAGCAAGGGTGGTATTAAGGAATTGTGGGTGAATGTTTCTGATAAATTAGTTGCTATTTTGGACTTTAAATTTTTGACTTCGATAGAAGTGTAATTTTGCGACAGTAGCATAACTGTAGACGCCGAGCTACTTTGAGGCGTATGCATTGGAAGATTTGCGGATCTTGGAGCAGATGTGCCTGCTGGAGCCTGTTGGCTATATGCGGATGTCTCAATATCTGGCCGGAAAGCCAATTGCGAAACATTGCCAATTGCTGTTGACGACGCATTTGTTCCATCTGCCGACTGAGAATCGATTATGGGGTGCATTAAGCGGGTCATCGCAGCCGAGGAATCGATAGTTGCATCGTCAGCTATCTTACTCTTAACGACGGAGCCTGGACGAAGTTGTCCGACGAGGGACACAGAGGTGGACTGGCGCGAAGGAACGACTTCAGCGTCGCCGGAACCTGGGTCTGTATGAATGGCTACATGTATATAAGATCAAAAGAGACGCACGATGATCCTCCGATTGTCGTGTGATACTGAGCTTGTGTGGACGGTCGCGTTTGGATGAGGAGTTGCTGATGCCCAGCTTTGCCTTGTAGGCATCTCGTTCTGCGCGTATGCGCTCAAGTTCCTTCAAAATCTGGTTATAACCTGCCCGCTGTTTCTCGATGAGCTTCCAAAGTTGGGAATTCTGTGCAGATAGGGTATTACGCTCGCTAATTGCCTGTTCAAGGGCAGCGAGCTTAGGGTCCTGCGCAGTGGAATGTACTTTGAGCAATGCGTCGAATGTCAATGGTTGGGAGGGAGCCGACGCCGAGGCAGACAGCTGAGGTAGCGCGGCGGCGGGGCGATGCAGGGGGACGGGCGAGGGCTGGGCTGACATGGGTTGTCGTCGTCGTCGTCGGCGATGGCGACGAGAAGGCGCTGACACGTGACTCGCTGCCCCCGCCGTCCGCCGCCATCCTACTTGACTAAGAAGTCTCTCGTTTCCAAGCATTTGGTTATACACAAAACAATTTTTCAATTCGACCAAAACATGTTCTATTAGGAAATAGTTCTTTCAATGGCAATTGGAGAAACCTTCCCTGGCCTTGGCGTAGTGGTGCGGAATACGAACGTGATATCCGACTATCCACTGACAACAACCAAACAGAAATTGGTTACTAGTCACTAGATACAACGTCAACCGCCGACAAAACAAAATTTCATTCAGCCGGGTTCGTCACTTGAACATGCATCCTTCAAAGGGAGCGACATCTTCACTTCAAAAAACTGCCCCTCGTATATCCTTGTCCAAAGCACACAATACGGCGTATTGTCAACAGTGAACGCCGTCACCGAACGATTAATAGCCGATTCTGTTCCTGGTGTCAAGTATCGTATTAAAAGCGCAGAATTTTTGACATTGCCAAAATTTGGACCATGCAGACATGAAAATCTCAATTTATGCTGTGACACCCGCAGATTGCTTCTAACTGAACGTTGCAGGCAATAACACACTGGGTCCGAAATGCTGTATAAGTTTGTGTTTCATTCTGTCAGATAACCTGGAATAGCAGAATGAATGGCAGTCAGATCCTGTGACTTCGCAACTCTTGTACCTGGGACACTACGGATTTACTGGATACCTGAATGACAATCCGTTGGTGTGAACATACACGTCCGATTTCAACTCGGACAAAGCCCTTATGACCTACGTATCTTTCTTCTTGCGCTAGGAATCACGGTTCAGAGGACTGCTGCTGCAACAATTTATTCTGTTCGCAATTCAGAACGCACAGCCATCCTAAGTGGTTGGATTGCAAGCTTCAACGTGTGCTAGAGGCTTTGCTTGATCATGAGTACTTGAGCAGGCATCAACCTCCACTATTCTCTGAATGCTCTCCATTTTGATCATAACCTTCAGCCGAGTTTTACTTCGCACGCCCTTGGACCCTCCCAAGGTCCGACCCGTAGCTTGTCATATGCTTTCATTGGTCCAGGCAACCCCGTTGTGCCGTGTGCACCGGAAATAACCTTACGGCAGCTCATATTCAGCTGCCTCCACAGATTTCATGTTTTGACGTCCCTCTCTACTTTTTTCTATGTACCTTCACCATGTAACATTGCTCAAATACACATTGGCTTTATTCTCAAAAAGAAATGTACATATCCGTTGGCCAAGGCAAAATTTGTTCGACATTCTGTTTTGTTTTGTTTCGAGCTGAAATATACAATCAATCAATAATGTTTCGAGGAGTGACCTCAACGACCAGCACCAATTGTTGCTTATGTTAGAGATTGCAACTTAAAGCACCCTAGCTGGCGTTTCTGGAAAAGGATTGATATGTGTAAATCTGTCCTCTAGCTGAGTGCCTGTTCAACTGTTGTCGTCCTGCAGGTTTGTTGGCGTTTGTGCTCAGACGGCTAATGTCAACCATATTCTAGTTGTAAGCTCCAGGCACCAATATTTCCTTCCTGATGATTTATCCCGAAGATTTGTGAACGTGGTGGGAACGCTAAGACTAGTAATGTCGCATCATACATTGCTATCAAAGACAAAGGTTCATCGACTTTTTCTCGTGGATATATATGAACGTGGTTATTATCTGAGAATCCAAATGTACATGGACTTTTGCGACTGGCTTGGCTGTATTTATGCAAAGGGGGCATTCGAGGTGCTAAAAGTATGGGCAGAGTTGAAGAAATGAACATCATGACATAAATTCATGGATTCGGCACATGGAGATGAGGAATTGGCAAACTGGGTTGAAAATGTCCATCAGCTTGATTGCCCCTATCACGTGCCCGATTTTTTGCAGTCATTGAACGCGGTAGGAGAACGGGTTGTATGGGCATCGTGTAGCGTACATCTAACTCTTCCAGAACAACCTTGAGGTTTCGCATGAAAGCGGTGCGCCGTTCCCAGCGACCTCCCCAGTCTTGCCAATTCGACCGGTCTGTAATAATTAAAAGAGGTCTGCAATACAATGCGCAGATTAGGATTTATCCTTACGTTCAACTGCCACTGAAAGTTGGATCGCGTTTTGATATTCCATCTTGTCTATGTTCACAGAACAACTTGACCATTCGCGGCTATTCACAGTAACATATGTGCTAACTCTAGATCTGATTTCTTCAATCACATCCATGGGGGTATTGTAAGACACAGTGATCATTGTTGATTCCCACCTGGAAGGCTTCACTGTCAGATCTAAAATATGATGTTAGCTAAACTTACATGGATTTACTGCGCCTTAGATTATGCACTAATTTCTGACTTGCCAGTAACGAGTTAGGGGCAACAATTTCTATTCCGTCGACTCTGCGAAATGTCGTGGAAAACAAACCAAACTCGCGGACAATAAGTGGCTGCAGAATAGCAAAGCATTCAAAACAGCAGGAAATAGTGAAAATCATCAAGTACCTGTTCATCTATCATCACTAAATCTCCAACATCAAATACATGCGTGGAAAAGATGAAAATCAACTTGGTAGCTTCATCAGTTCGGACCTACTCATATGACCAGAGAGCTCACTGATTCGAAGAGAGTGGCAGCTGAGTTGCCAAAAATGAATGAAAACCCTAGGACGACAGTAGCCAATGGAACCAGGGATGCAAGTGAATTCGAGTGATTGAATATCAAGAGACAGATGAATATGGTTGCGATGATTGCGACAAAGATAAGCACGGCATCCAATTTCGCAACTACAGATCCTACATCCTATGTCTGCCGCGTTAACATAACAACTCGATTAGGAATCCACTATACGCACTTTAAGGCCAGCCGTTAATGCCTTTCGTTCCCGATAGATGTTCTGTATTGCTTCTCTCATTTCATTCTTTGTCAAGTCACCATTACCATCTTTGTCAAACAAAGCGAATGCTTGGTGCTTGAGCGTTGTTAGACACAGCACAGATCTTTCCACTTCCGCTTACCGCTTCTACAGTTGTGCGAAAAAAGGGGAAAAAATCTAAGGAATCCTCAGTTGTATCTTGGACCTAGAAAGAACATAGTGCTGCATTACCTTCCACGTGAAGATGAGATCTTGGTGGATTCACGTCACTGAGGAAGCTGAATAGTTTCTTGGCTAATTTTCTTGCCGAATACAATCCCCCAAAATCGCCGCCTTTGTAAAATTTGGAAATATTCTTCAGTGCTACTTGCCCAATTGCTTCTCCAACCTGAAACGATCCTTCCATCAGCTCTCAAGTCGATAACAGAAGTTCTTAATGGCGAACCTGGTCTACAATAATGCTTGCCATTGGTTTTGACTTGTTTTGTGTCTTTGGTTCGTGACTAGGGATCAAAGGGTCGCTGTTTTCGTTATGCGACGGAATGGCACCCGCTGTCCCCCGATCATTGGCTTGACTGTAGACGGGTTCCGTGGCGCCGCTAGCCGATCCGAGGGTCAACCCATGAGTTTTGTGACCCTTTTTATTGTGGAATGTTTTTCTCGGGGCCGGTACATGAGACAAGCGATGTAATACTTTTAATGCTGATCTGTTCTCAGAAATGCGTTCAGCTAGCGCTCTTCGATGAAAGTTGATTGCGACGAAGTGTAGGAAAAATTTTTCTACGAGAAACAGTATGCTGGCAGAGAAAAGAGACTGGTGACATGATGAACTAACGCTCCCGAGACTATGAGAAGAAAAATACCTGCATAACTCTATTGATCACCACCCAGTAGTAGCCAGAAGGCTTATATGCGGCGTTGATGATGGACAGAGCTATCCAAGCCCATGATACATCCAGGACTAGTTTCAACCAACCTGAAACTGCCATAGCCAACTAGAAGGCACTGAGAATTATGCATTAACAGGGGATGAAATGCTACCTCTAGTTGGGATTTCAGCTGCTCGACTTGGGCCCCTGCCAAGTTTGCTGCAGCTATCACAATTGTAGGAATTATATCGACCACAAAATACGTCCCACAGCCAGCAGCCCAGGATATTGCGAACCAGAGTGACCAGATATGCAACTGAAGCTTGATACTCGATTCCCGGAAGCGAAGGTTAACGACCAGCAGAGGGATGATGAGAATAACAACCCCGACCAGGCCTACCAAGAGGATTCTTATCGGCTTTGCTAACTTCAAAAAAGCTAACCATAGGCGCCTCCCTCTCTTCGCTTTCAGGTTTTCAGTTTCTACGATCGCCTCGTCACTATGTTCCCAGTCGATTTCGTCAGATGAGTTGGTTGCTGTCGCCGTGTCTGAATCAGATCCATAATGTTCAAACTTCCGGTTATCCTCGTCGTTAGCCTGTGGCATCCTGATGACTAAGAGTAAGTTTACATGTGTTTACAGTCATCTGGTAACAGAAATAGGGGGCTCAAAGTAGAATACAGTTGAGTTTTTCCTGCATATGGTGATGATGCATAATTTTCATGAAGCCATCTGTGGTCCCCAACTTTTTGATGCACACTGCTTTCCACCAGGCATGGAAACAGGCTAAGAAGTTTTTTTGACCAGTGCAAGTTGTGTGCCTCTGGTGACCCCTAGACATGTGTCAGGTGCCAGTCAATGGTATCCTATGGTGCACATAAGTGGACAAAAGCCATAGAAAAACAGAAAATGGTGCATGCCTGTTGAGAATATATGAGCATTGGATATGTCTGTCATCAAAGAAATATAAACAAACAATGCAATCATATTAGTCACTACTATATAAGTAGATAGTGTGCCTGACTAAATATATAACATCAGCTCCACTTACTCTCATCACCAATACATCAAATCCATTCTACCACCAATTAATCCACTCTCTCCTGTGTTCTGGTTATTGTTCTATAATCATGCAGGTATCCTAACAGGTTATGGGCCCTGATGCTACACTTTAAAACAACCTTGCAAGACACACATCTATTTATGGTTTGAGACATCATTACATCATGTCTCAAAAAAAATTAGTAATATTGAAGGTGATGTGCCTAATCTGGCTGTGAATCCCACATCTTCATCTACCACACCTACTGCTTCATCTATAGATGAAGATGTCAACTATTCATATAAACATGTCACATCACTCCTATCCACAGTACAGAAGATGGAGAAACTTAACAACAAGAATTGGCTAGCTTGGAAAGAACATATGCTATACATTCTAAATGCTTGCCATGGTTATAGCTTCACTGGTATCACCAAAAAACCCAATCCATTGACTAATCCCATTGGAGCACACTGATGGATGGATATGGACAGTGCCATGTACACTTTACTTGTCAGTGCTGTAGGCAATGAACAAATGATCCACATACCTAAGCAAAACCTCAGTGGATCTATGGTGAGTTCAGCCAACATATGGCACATGTTAGGAGAAGCAAATCAGGTACAAGGTGTAATTGCCATTTTTCTCACTCTTGGTGATTTTTGGGTGAAACACATGATGGAAGAAGATGATTTAATGGCACATCTCAATTGGATGAAAGAATATCAAGTTGAATTACAGATGATGAGTTGGGAGATAACAGACGACCTCTTCAAACTTCACTTATTATGCTTGCTACCACACTCATAGGCTGAATGGGTTAATTCAACAATAGGAACAGTAACCAAGTTAAAGAAAATTCCCATGTCAGTTGGACAACTCACCATGCATATTTGAAATGAAGCTGCTTGACACAAGAGTCCTTTATTCACATGATAATGAAGAAGTCACAAGTACAGTACAAGAATCTTTCCATGGAAAGAAGTGCAAACTAGACATGTCGCACCCAGCATGTACTATTTGCTCTCACACTGATCACTCTACTGAACAATGTCATTTCAAAGGGAAGCCTAAATGTGGCTTCTGTCACAAATTCAGTCATGGTACCAATGATTGTTGGACAAAGCAAAGAGCAGTGATAGCACAAAAAAGGAAAAGGTGCATGCAGCTGCCAAAAACATGGATGTTGATGAAACATCCAATATTATTGATGTCTTGGGCACATCCAAAATAGTTGAACTAACCAAAAATGTACATATTAGTGATGACATGGATGTTACTGATTCCTACTATGCTTGGTTTGTGGATTCAGTGACAACATCACATATAACAAATCAACAAGATCTGTTAATTGATTATTGCCCCAAAATACAAACTGTTAATGGTGTGGGCACAGTACAAGTTCACACATATGGATGCAGAACATTAGTTCTTGAAACAGAAATTCAAAATAGAAAAAGAAAGATTGTACTAGAGGACATATTTTATGTTCCTACTGCAACAAATAATCTTTTATCCATTACACATCTTGATTTACAAGGGTATACATGTCAAATTGTTACAATTTCTTTATTTCTTTATTTCTTTGATTACATAAAGGACACAGCCATGGGATGGTTAGGTCAGCAACCATAGTGTCTGGGTCAGGGGAAGGAGTCACATGGTTGACTCATGATGAACATGAGGTGAAAGATATATAAGGAGGGGATAGTAAGTAGGTAGTGTTCCTTAGCCTTACAATTGTTTGTGTCATACCACACAGCAACTATTGCTCTTCTCTTCTCACTCTTCTCAAACCTTGAGGTTGTGTTGGAACAATCTTCTAACATAATTGTAAGGCTATCTACCTCACCATTTGACTCAACAACAAAGAGCACGTTCTGCTCATCATTACATGAGGCAAACACACTTTACCTTTCGTTGACATCACCCATGTGCTGGGTGACATTGACTTCTTATATCTTGGCAACAAACAGTTACTGTGTCAGAGTACACCCTTGGCTGTAGAGGCAGTGTTGGTGAGACCAGTAGCATGGCAAATGAAAACTGTGGTCTAGGTGATAAAATAGTCAGGAGGACCCTTGTCTCTATGTGGTGTAGGTGCACCAGTACAGATCAGGCCTGATTACCATTGGTTGACAATGAAGAAAACTTATTTGACATGCCATGTATCAAGGAGAACAGTCTCAGAATACCAATAACGTATTGGTTCTTTGAACTGAGCACAAGGACATCTGAGTAAAACCCAAGGCACCACATCTTTTAAGTCAACCATTGGACTCCCAGTTGACATTGTCTCATCTGAGATCGTCTACTGTACAGCCAAACAAATGGATAGTTGTCTGTAGTGCTGAGAGACAGAAGCTATTGAAGATTTTTCTTACAGAATGAAACACACCTTTTACATGAGGCATTCCATGGATTGTTACATCAGCGATCTAATTAAACCATCTTATCATCATACTTGACTCACTTGTCACAATGGATCAAGTCTTCCATTATGTACTACCCTTTGCCAACATGACATTGGGTGAAATTGGAGTTGCCTTTGAGGCAGAATGGGCATGAGGATGCGCAATTACCAAGAAAGTTCAGAGGAAGGTTGCCACTGTGGTGGATAGGCAACAACATGATACTCATGTTTGGGCATACAGGTGTTGGCTTAAGGAGCAGCACAAGGAAAAATGACAACTGGAATGAGAGGCTCAGTGGGAGGCAGAACAACTTGAGGAGGCATCAGTTTGTGAGCAGGAGGAAGCATGGAAGGCACTCATGCAGGAGAAATGTGAGAAGCTGCTTTGTCAATGGTGGCTTGAGGAGGCAGAACACAGGGAGGTGTTGAACTACCAAATGTTGGTAGATCTACTGAACAACATGGAGGCAGACTCCATAATCCGAGAGGCATTGTTTGACACACCATCAAACATTCAACTGTTAACATGTGGATGGAACGTGATAACATTAAAACATGAGGGATTGGTTCTGTCTGCAAAAGAGTGGAATTGTCTAATGCATGCACTTAATGGGAATATCATGAAACCACAGCAGTATCAAACCAAATCAGATTCAGTACAGTATTCACCATACAAGAAAAAGAAGGTGTATACAATCTACAAGGCAGAACCCATTACTCCTAAGAATTATAAGGGGTTGGGAATGCTTAATTGGAAAACATTGAGCTTGGACTATTTTCTCCCTGCATGCAGAGAAGAGATGATGGAGGAACAGATGCAGCAAATCAAGGAGTGGGTAGATAAGGTGGAGGCCAAACTACCTGGCAAACCTGGTCATTACAAACATACAGCAGCAGAACCATGGTGACAAAAAGGATATTGTTATATGTACCTTTTTAAGCCAGAGTACTATGCAAAATACAAATGGCCAAGTTATCCCACAATGGAGGAAGTAACTTCATGGGCTCACATCTTGAGAAAGTGAGGCATTAGATTTGTGATTCAAGATGGGGATAAAGATGGAGTTTATCATATCTACCCAGGTGATGAGATTCTGCTCAAAGAAAACACAGTAATACGAGTGGAAACCACATATGCATGGGAAGATATTGATACATATGGAAAGGACTATTGGTGGAAGAAGGTCACTCTTGGCGCAGCCAAGGATGAGGAGGTTGTTTACCCTAGGTGGACTTATGCACAGGCAGTACAATCCAACCATTTCCAGGGAGCTGGCAGATGAGTCACATGTCAGTTCACAACTAACTGGTTTGGTGAACTGTTGGGTGATTGGTTCAATGAGGAATTAAAAGAGGAGATGCAAATGAAACTGGAGGCAGTACATCCAACCAGTTATATCAATATAACGAGATGGAATCAACAGGTTCAACATGCTAGTAGAAAAGTGTTGCCACCAAGAGGATTCAATGGGTATGGACCAGAAACTCCAGGACTCTGTTACCTTCGTTTGTTCAAACGACAGTATTGGCAAGCATTCACATGGCCTTTTAATCTGTCATGGGGAGAAATAGTGGCATACAAGAAAGATATGAGAGATCCAGATGCCATGGCAAAAGTAACCTTCAATGCAAGGGAGGCGAAATTTCATGTTGAAAGGAGTGCATATGGAAGGAGTGTGGAGGCAATCTTGGAGGAGTATGGAGGGGACAAATCAGTCCAACAGCATTACTTGGTCAGATTCGACATCACAAACATGCTTGTACAGGCATTGGTGGGACTTATCACTGTAGCAGTTGGAATATTTGGACATGCTGCAAACACTACAGTATGGAATGCCCACATGCCAGAAGAACAAACGGAACAAGGAGCAGCCCTAGCCACTGTAATCAATCAAGTTAACAAGGCTCTTCATCCACCACATGATCCTGTTCCAACTTTGAAAATGGAAATGCCAGAGGCATATGAAGGAGATCTGAAAGAAATTGTGGCATGGTTAAGATTGATGGAAAATTACTTTGAACTGGTTCGAGTAAAAAACCCGAAACAAAGGATGATGATCATGTTACAATGAGTAAGGAAGGGAACAGATAATTGGGCAGGAAATTGGTTGGCAGCAAAGACAACTGAGCAGGCAGAATTTGAAAGCAAAATAATACAAAAAAATGCTACACCCACTGCAATAGCTTTGTTGGCAGAGTTGGGGAGGCCACTTGAGTATGCCAAATGCCAAACAGGGATCAGGAGACCAGATGGGACATGGGCGATGGAACTGTTCAATAACCCACCACCATTTGACCATTGGGAGGATTTGAAACAGAAGATGAAAGACTTCTTCTTGATGACCAAAACCTGAGATAATGCGACCTGCAAAATTAGTACCCTCAAACAAGGTTCTCGAAAAGTTGAGGATTACATTATCGAATTTAGTGATGCTCACAGGGTACAATGGAATTGCATTAGTTATGCATTTTCATCAAGGTCTCAATCCAGCATTAGGAAGATGAGTGGTGGAAATAGGAATGTTGGACAGAGCAAGGAGTATTGACAGATCACAAGCAGGAGATCTACAACAATGGTATGATTGAGTGTTGGTGATTGAAAAGAGCTGGAGGGATGCACAGCAGTTGTGTCCAAAAATGATGACTACACAGAGTAGCAGCAGACCTGCACAAAACATGCAGAATCAACAGAACAAACCATGGCAGCAAAATACAAATAAACCATGGCAACAAAATTGACCAGTTCCAAATCAGAATTCACCAGCAATGGTGTCTACATCTAAAGACCTGGATGCAATGGATGTGGACTGACAACACATGTTGATTACTTGTTACAACTGTGGGAAGGTTGGACATATGAAGTGGGATTGTAGGGCACCACCAAAGGATAAGGGAAAACAGGTGGAAAAGTGATGGAATTTGGCAAGGGAATATGTCAGAGATTTGACAGAGGAAGAAAAGAAAGAAGTAGTGGAGGAGTTGGGTTTTCAAACCAACTTGTGAATAAGTGTTTCAATTCACAAGTTATGGACATTGTAGAATATGAGGATTCACATGTAAAATTACCTGAGATTTTATATGAACAGTCATTCATGCCTCTTTGGGACAACCAAATGTTTATGACCCCCAGAAATTGGTAACAGACCACAGATAGACATTCTAAGTAGACATTATCCATGTAGTACATATCAGCCATATATTGAGCACCTAAGAACCACTATCAAGCAATGTTGTAGTATACAATGAAGGTAATCAGTCCAAAAAGTCATTATCAGTCGAAACTGGGTCATTGACCCAAGTCACATCAGGGTGTGATTCCCAAATCAGGTGATTACTGATCACTATCTAGATCATTATCTATCATCTACTTCCTTTCTAAGAATTTGTTTCCTGAGCTCTTGGGACTTCACCTTGTTCACCATGGTGTACAGAGTGCTTGAAAATATGTTTTTGCAAACATGGTCTCACACTTTCATTTTGGGATTCCCGATTTGGCAAGCATGATGTGACTTGATGCGATTCAGGGTTTTGTCCTGCTGGGGCCTTTTCCTGAATTCCTCGCAACCCAGTGCAGGTATATGGGAAATGACTATCTCTAGAACATTATTCAAGGTATCCTTTTGATATACTCTCCTAATATTTCCAGAACATTGCTTGTTCCCCTCATTATATATCTATTAATATTCAGGTTTTGGCTGAAGTCAGCTGCAAAGTACTCTCTCGTAACATCTACCCATTGCATCTCTGTATTATCTAGACCATGTATACATATAAGGGATCTCATGGATTTAGCAAAAAGTCCGAGGGTGTTTGCCCAGGATTGAAGCCATCAGAGTTGTTTGTGTCATTGACCCAGATGTCCCAAAGAGGCATGAATGACTGAATGTTGTTCACTTGTACACTGTCTGAGAAATGCACCAATAAGCACAACCAAACAACAACTGACCACATGGTCAGCTCCATGGATGGTAAGGCATATTTGGGATCAACTGATGGAAATAGCCATCAAAGATATGAGAACATGGGTTAAGAAAAACTGAGAGGATGAAGTAAATGAGACATTGATTCATGAATTGAATCAAATGTCAGAAAAAGACGTGTTGTGGTATCTAAATCACATGAAGTCAAAGTCACATCTTGTCAGAACAACAGGACAAAGACAAATGGATATAGGAGTTGTAGTACAAACTAAGGACTCCTTACAAAACTTTGAGATCAAGGCATTGGTTGACTCAGGATGTACAGTGTCATGTGTAAATAAAGCATTTATTGAACAAAATAAAATCAATACATGAAAGCTACCAAAACCCATTCCAGCCTTTAATGCAGATGGAACACAAAATGCAGGTGGAGATCTAGAAGAAATGGTGGAACTGAAACTGAGAATAGGAGACCATTGGGAATCATTGGAATTTGGAGTATCAGCATTAGGGAAAACAGATATGTTTCTGGGACATGATTGGTTAAAATATCATAATCTGGAAATAAACTGGAAAAACCAAATATTGACCTTTTCAAGATGTCTGGGATCTTGTTGGAAGGGTTCAATGGTGAATGAACCAGAGGAGGAAATAGATCAGAACAAATGGGAGGAAGGAGATTGTTAGAAGGTTGTTCCAACAAAACCTCAAGGTTTAGAGAAGTGAGAGAAGAGTGATAGTTGAACTGTGTATGACAGAAACAATCATAAGGCCAAGGAACACTACCTACTAATCCCTCCTTATATTACCTCTCACCTCATGTTCACCATGAGTCAACCATGTGACTCCTTCCCCTTAGACTCTTGATGACTCAGACACTATGGTCATGGACCTAGCCTCCCAGTGGCTGTGTCCTTTATGTAATCAAAGAAATAATGAAATAAAGAAATCATAACATAACCCCCTCTTCAAGGATTGGGTTCCACATGATCAGGATCTATTTGTTCTGCTTCCCAGTGATTTCCTTTCCATTTCTGCCAGTTGCATTCTAGCTTTTCCAGGTATTCACATTCAAATTTGCCATCCTCCCACCCATATAATTTTTTAGACACTGGTGGCTGTGTGTAGTTTAAATACAGTGTGAACGATAATTCTCACCCATGGAGTCTTCTCAGCACCCCTGGATTGAGTCAATGGAAATCATCAATACTTCTCTTGGCTTGGTTGCAATTCCGCACCAGTTCCCAAGAAGCTTCTTCAAGTGGGTAATTTTTCCATTTTACCAAATACTCTAGCTGACCACATCCTTGTCAATTGATTCAACTATCTAGTATTTTTTCCACTTCATAGTTGCCAGTGGTGCTCTCTTTCTCTTGTTGCTTCTTTTGGCCTGTATTTTTGCTGGCCTGTATTGGAAAAGAAGGTGTGTGGTATGGTTTCAAGAGTGACTCATTGAAAACATTATACACTTTCCAGGATGCAGGGATGAGAATTCAGTATGCTGAAGGTCCTACTTTTTCAAGAACTTTATAAGGTCCTAAAAACCTCTCACCCAGTTTCTTAGTTGGTTGAACAGTCAGCAAATGTTCTGCATTTATGTACACTAAGTCATCTTTCTTGTATAATATAGATGTCCTTTTTTGTTTATCATACTGTAATGCCATCGCTTCTTGTGCCTTCTTGAGAGTATTCCTAGCCTGATTCCAAATCTCTGCTTGTCTTCCAGAAAATTGTGTAACCACCTCAACCATAGTGTGTCCAGTGTTGATTTTCGTTCCCTTATTTGGGTGTCACCCATAGTTCATATAGAATGGGGAATATCCTGTTGCTGAGTGTTCCCAATCATTATAACAGAACTGAGCTATTGCCAACCAGTCACTCCAATCATCCTGATTTTCATTAACGAAAGTAGATAGCAATTGTTCTGCTATTTGATTTACTCATTCCATCTGTCCATCTGTTTGTGGATGAAATGCTGTCAATGGATTGCCCTTTATCCCTAATATTCCAAAAAGTTCCTTCATAAACTTGAATACAAATTGTGGTCCCCAATCACTGATGATCTTTTCCAGTACTCCATGATTTTTGAAAATGTGATCTCAATACAAAGTGGCTACTCCTAATGATGTTATTGTTGTATTGGTGGGTAAGAAATATGTGTTATGATGACAACTTGTCATCCAATCTAATCAATGATGTTATGCCATGAGGATTGTCCAAGACAATAACAATGTAAAGTCTGGCAAAACATGATTGAGTAGACAGCGCTAAGTCCAACAAAGGAGACTCAGGCTTGAGACGAGTGAGGCAGATGAGAGTGCTTGAACAACAACTTTGACAATCTCACCAGAACTAGGAGTTCCCAGAGATGTAACTTGTGTATTACAAGCTAAGTCGAACTTAAGGTTCGACCTAAGACAAACTCTCATATTTATACATGAACCTACTGTCTGTAAAAGGTAATGAACATGTTAGAGAATGATATCATAGCGACATCATAGAAATGAAACGATGGCAGGCATATGGCATAGGTAAAAGGGTCATGCTTATGTGAGCGGTGACATTGCATAATCGTAGAAATGAAGTGGCGATGCATGGATAGTCAAGAAAGGAAGGTGCTGACATAAGAAAATGAAAATGTTCACATGGGTTGTAACACTAGCTCTCCTTTAGAGAACTTGTCCACAAGTACTAATTCAATATAATACAAAATGAGAACAAAGTCGAGGGCTTACTCAACATTATTAAATTCGGTTTCAGTCCACCAGGCTGGCTTTCCGAGGTGGAATTCTTCGTCATCACTGTCTGGGTGATTTCGGTTATTAAACCAAGCACAGTGTTTGTTGTCATTATCAAAGGTAACTGTTCCAGGGCAGGTTCCCTGCTGATAACCTTGGCGCATTCGGCAGGTTGTGCATGGGCAAGTAGGAGGTGGGCGCAAAGGGCGAGGCAGTTGCTGAGGCATGCTGATGGTCCAGGGGTTGATCTGGCATCAACAGTTCAATTGCTGATGGGTCTAGGGAGGATTACTCAGCTAGGGACATGCTGTGATGTCAAGTGTCCTCGAGAGTTGCAGATCATGCATTGAGGGCAGTGTGGTTGTTTTCATGGTGCCTGTGGTGTTGCGGGCACATTTCCTCTCTGTCTTGGCAGAGTAGTAGGGTTGACTGATGTGAAAATGATCAGAGGATTGATGGGTATAGTGGAGGATGTGGATCCTTCTGGTTGTCTTGTTGTGAGAGGGGTCCTCGTCATAAGCGGCACAGTAGAGTCAAGTTCAGCAAGAGTCTGAACTACTACTTGTGTTTCATCTCCATTGAGGATAGTGTGTGGCATGGCAATCAGTCTTGGTGGGAATTTGTCGTTGACTAAACTGGATGTGGCCAGGGTCTTGTTTTTCGCTTCTTCAATTTGTCCAAGGATGTCTCCAATCTGATCCTGAATTTTGTCTGAGATGTTGATGATCTTGTGTTGGTTAGGAACACAGTAAATAAATAGGGTTGAACCAGGAATTGATCTTGATCAAGTTCCTGACATCATTGATTTGAGGGAGGATGCATATATGGTTAGCTCGGACAAGCTTGATGGTGCCAATGATGTATTGTTCAATGTCGGTTATTAATAGGCAGCGGAGGAGATCCAGGGCAAGCTGATCGAGATTGATCTGGATAGACTCAGTGAGTTCCCACACTAGGTGGTTGATGTTGATGAAAGTTTTGACAAGGTGAGTGCAGTCAAAGTTTGTATACTCAATGGCAATCTGTCTGATAGCAATGGCATGTGGTTTGCTGGAAAGTATTCTCCAGACTTGTGCAAGGAGAACAATGATTGCTTGATCCAATTTGATATGGGTGAAAGCGCAGGTTCTCCTAATTCAACCAAGTATTTGTGGATAGGTAGAACAAGAGATAAACACTCCTGAAAATCCATGAGTTCCTCGAGTTGGAACAGTTCATGGACCACTAGCTTCCGTCTGATGTAAAATATTCATTCTGCCACTGCTGGTAGCTTGGCTGCCATCTGTTGGACTGTTTCAGGTGCCATCTTCAGTATCCATCAGAGCATCTGATGGAATGTGTCCCTGATTACTCTCAGGTACCACATGACTAAGATCTGATCTCGTAGCTCCTGCTGGTACATCTTCTCACATGGGCAAGGAGGAGATTTGGGCAGTGGTGGTCGAGGTGGGCATCAGTGTAGTGGGACTACGAGGGTCATTGGTCTGTGGGATATGTGACTCCGGCACAATGTCATTAGGGTCGAAGTTGGAAGGGGTGTCATCACATGGATCAATAAGCCTGGGGGGTGTAGTGTTGAGCCTAGTGATGAAAGGGTTAAGGGATCGTCCTTGCTCATCAACTGCATGGTAGGTAGAGTAGATATGTGCAATGGGCGAGGAGGAGCGAGAAGACATATAGTTTCAGTTTGTTTAGCAATGCAAAGATTGCTGGGGCTAATGGAGTCATCTTCTGCTTTTATATGTCTCTAGAAGTTCTTCCGCATTTGTTTGTCAAGTTGCATTCAGGTTCCCAAGTGTTATGTGACATTTTATAACCTTTCCATTTGACAAGATATTGATATGAGTTTCCTTTCTTGTGATGCGTGATGATTGCTTCAACTTCATACTCTTCTTGTCCATTGATGAGGTCAGGAGGTGGTCTTGCTTCATTTGGTCCATGTGCATCAGTTTCCTTGTAGGGCATAAGGAGTGCTGCATGAAACACTGGATGAATTCGCCATTGGTTTGGTAATTTTAGTTTGTATGTCACTGGTCCTAGAACTTTTTCTATAGAGAATGGTCCTTCCCGTTTAGGGGCGAGTTTTCATGTTTCATATGGTATCCAGAGATTTCTGGAATCTAACCATACTTTGTCACCTTCTTTGAAGGGCTTAGAGTGGCGCATAGTGCGTTGTGTCATTTTTAGATGTGCTAGTTCGTGTGCAGCTAGTGCTTCTTCTCTTGCTTTGTGTAGTTGCTTCAGATGTGCATCTGCATGTATTTGAATCACCTCCTCCCTTAATCATATTACTGCTGGTACTATTCCTTCCCTTCCATGTTACTAAGTTCTGTTCTTTTTCATATTCAAAGCCTTCTTTTTTCTCTTTTAAACCTTTTTCTACTTGTTCATCCCATTGTCTTTTATTTACTTTTTTTATATCTTTTTCCAATTTTTCCAATCTGATTTCACTCCTATCCCATTGTATGAATAATTCTTCTTTTAATAATATAACATCTTCTTTATCCCTTTCTCCTCGTTCATATCCAGCTCTTCTCGATAGCAGATCTGCCTTGGAATTTGATTTGCCAGACCTATGTTTGATTACAAAATTGTATTCTTGTAAATCCATAACCCATTGCGCCTGTCTACAATTTAGGTTTTGTGGTTTCTGGAAATATGTCAAATTTTGATGATCAGTTAAGATCTCAATTGTCTCCTTTGCTCCTTTTAGGTATTGAGACAATTTGTATAATGAGTGCAAGATTGCAAGCATCTCTTTATCATAGATTTCATAATTTCTTTCTGCTTCATTTAAAGCTCGTGAAATAAATGCAACTGGTCTCCATATTCCACTTTGCTGTTGAGACAATATTGATCCTAATGCAAAATCTGATGCATCTGTTTCAATCCAAAACTGTCCCCCTTCATCTGGTATGGCTAATACCTCTTCCTCTGCTATTCTCTCTTTTAATTTCCTCATTGCCTCTACTTGTCAGGGACCCCATTCCCAATCCTTCTTTCCCATTAATTCTGTTAAAGGTTTTGCTTCTTTTGCAAATCCTTTCACAAATTGACAATAAAAGTTGACAAATCCCAAGAACTGTTGTACTTCTTGTTTATTCTTAGGTTCTGGCCATTCTTTTACAGCTTTTACTTTTGCTGGATCCATTTGTACTGAATCCTTAGTAATTATCATACCCAAAAATTCAATTTCTGTTTTATTGAAGTAACATTTTTCAGGTTTCAATGATAACTGATTTTCTTCCAGCTTTGCCAAAATCCGATTTACATGTTCTTTGTGTTGTTCTTTTGATTGAGAAAACACTAATATGTCATCCATGTAAATTACCACCCATCCCTCAGTGAGTTCCTCCCAGAACAGATCATTCATCATAGTTTGAAAAGTGGCCAGTGAATTTGTCAGACCAAAGAACATTACTAGAGGTTCAAAGAGTCCATGATTTGTTTGAAAAGCTGCTTTCCACTTGTCACCATCCTTGATACAGATATTATTATATCCCCAATGAATATCCATTTTTGAAAAAATTGTTGCATTACTTAATTTGTCTATTAATTCAGAGATTAATGGCAATGGGTAACAATTCTTAATAGTCATTTTGTTAAGTTTTCAATAATCCTGTATAGGTCTCAAAGATCTGTCTTTCTTTTTAACAAAAAAGAATGGTGATGCCATGGGAGATTTGCTAGGTCTTATCCATCCACTCTCCAGATTTTCTGTAAGAAAATCTTCTAAAATCTTTTGTTCCTCCCAGTTTAGTGGGTAAATTTTACAATCTAAAGGATTAGATCCCAGTACTACTAATTCAATTGCATGATCCCAAGGTCATCATGG
>JAENRT010000009.1:0-21686 GCA_032173475.1 Amanita phalloides | reverse complement strand
TCCTCTCAGTTTTTCTTTACCCATGTTCTCATATCTTTGATGGCGGTTTCCATTAGTTGATCCCAAATATGCCTTACCATCCATGGAGCTGACCATGTAGTCAGTCATTGTTTGGTTGCACTTATTGGTGCATTTCTTAGACAGTGTACAAGTGAACAACATTCATATAAAATCTCAGGTAATTTTACATGTGAATCCTCATATTCTACAATGTCCATAACTTGTGAATTGAAACACTTATTCACAAGTTGGTTTGAAAACCCAACTCCTCCACTACTTCTTTCTTTTCTTCCTCTGTCAAATCTCTGACATATTCCCTTGCCAAATTTCATCACTTTTCCACCTGTTTTCCCTTATCCTTTGGTGGTGCCCTACAATCCCGCTTCATGTGTCCAACCTTTCCACAATTGTAACAAGTAATCAACACGTGTTGTTGGTCCACATCCATCGCATCTGGGTCTTTAGACATAGATGCCATTGCTGGTGAGTTTTGATTTGGAACCAGTCTATTCTGTTGCCATGGTTTAGCCATATTCTGCTGCCATGGTTTGCTTTGTCAATTCTGCGTATTTTCCATAGGTTTACTGCCACTCAATGTGGTCATCATTTTTGGATACAACTGCTGTGCATCCCTCCAGCTCTTCTCAATCACTAACACCCAATCATACCATCATTGTAGATCTCCTGTTTGCGATCCATTGATGCTCCTTGCTCTGTCCAACATTCCTATTTCCACCACTTGTCTTCCTAATGCCAGGTTGAGACCTTGACGAAAATGCATGACTAATGCAATTCTGTTATACCCTGTGAGCATCACGATGCTTCTGAACTCAATGATATAGTCCTCAACTTTTCGAGAACCTTGTTTGAGTGTGCTGATTTTATGGGTCACATTATCTCGAGTTTTGGTCATCAAGAAGAAGTCTTTCATCTTCTGCTTCAAATCCTCCCAATGGTTGAATGGTGGTGGATTATTAAATGGTTCCATCGCCCATGTCCCATCTGGTCTCCTGATCCCTGTTCGACATTTGGCATACTCAAGTGGTCTTCCCAACTCTGCCAACAAAGCTATTGCAGTGGGCATAGCATTTTTTTGTATTATTTCACTTTCAAATTCTGCCTGCTCTGTTGTCTTTGCTGCTGACCAGTTTCCTGCCTGATTGTCCATTCCCTTCCTTACTCGTTGCAACATGATCATCATCCTTTGTTTCGGATTTTTTACTCAAACCAGCTTGAAGTAATTTTCCATTGATCTCAACCATGCTGCAATTTCTTTCAGATCTCCTTCATATGCTTCTGGCATTTCCATTTTCAAAGTTGGCACGGGATCATGTGGTGGATGAAGAGCCTCGTTAACCTGATTGATTATGGTGGCTAAGGCTGCTCCTTGTTCTGTTTGTTCCTCCAGCATGTGGGTGTCCCATACTGTAGCATTTGCAGGATGTCCAAATATTCCAACTGCTATGGTGATAAGTACCACCAATGCCTGTACAAGCACGTTCATGATGTTGAATCCAACCAAGTAATTCTGTTGAACTGATTTGTCCCCTCCATACTCCTCCAAGATTGCCTCCACACTCCTTCCATATGCACTCCTTTCAACATGAAATTTCACCTCCCTTGCATTGAAGGTTACTTTTGCCATAGCATCTGGATCTCTCATATCCTTCTCATATGCTGCTATCTCTCCCCATGACAGATTAAAAGGCCATGCGAATGCCCGCCAGTACTGTTTTTTGAATAAACAAAGATAACAGAGTCTGGGTGTCTCCAGTACATATCCATTGAATCCTCTTGGTGGCAACATCTTTCTGCTAGCATGTTGTACCTGCTGATTCCACTTTGTAATGTTGATATAACTGGGTGGATGTACTGTTTCCAGCCTTATTCGCATTTCCTCCTTTAATTCTTCATTGAACCAGTCACCCAACAGTTCTCCAAACCAATTGGTCATGAACTGATGTGTAACTCATCTGCCAGCTCCCTGGAAATGGTTGGATTGTACCACCTGCACATAAGTCTGCCTAGGATACACAACCTCCTCATCATTCTTGGCTGTGCCAAGAGTGATCTTCTTCCACCAGTAATCCTTTCCATATGTATCAATATCTTCCCAAGCATATGTTGTTTCTACTTGTACTGCTGTGTTTTCTTCGAGTAGAATTTCATCACCTGGGTAAATATGATATACTCCATCCTTATCTCCATCATGAATCGCAAATCTGACACCCTGATTCCTTAAGATGTGAGCCCATGACATTACATCCTCCATTGTAGGATAACTTGGCCATTTGTATTTTGCATAAAACTCCAGCTTGAAAAGGTACATGTAACAATATCCCTTTTGCTGCCATGGTTCTGCTGCTGTTCGTTTATAATGACCAGGCTTGCCAGGTAGTTTGGCTTCCACCTTGTCAGCCCACTCTGCAATCCATTGTGTCTGCTCTTCTACTGTCTCCTCTCCACATGCAGGGAGGAAATAATCCAAGCTCAGTGTTTTTTGATTAAGCATTCCCAACCCCTTATAATTCTTAGGAGTAATAGGTTCCACCTTGTATATTGTGTATACTGCCTTTTTCTCATACAGTGAATATCATACTGAGTCTGAGCTGGTTTGATCCTGACTGGTTTGGTATTGCTGCAGCTTCCTGATATTCCCATTTAGCACATGCATTAAATGATTCTGCTCCTTAGTGGACAGAACCAATCCCTCATGTTTTAATGTTATCATGTTCCATCCACGTGTTAACAATTGAACATTCAATGGTGTGTCAAACAATGCCTCTTGGATTACGGAGTCTGCCTCCATGTTAATAGATCTACCAACATTTGGTAGTCCAACACCTCCTTGCATTCTGCCTCTTCAAGCTGCCATTGATGAAGCAGCTTCTCACACTTCTCCTGCATGAGCACCTTCCACACTTCCTCCTGCTCACGAACCAACACTTCCTCAAGTCATTCCACCTCCCACTGAGCCTCTCACTCCAGTTGTCATTTCTCTTTGTGTTGCTCCTTGAGCCAACACCTGTATGCCCAGACATGAGCATCTCATTGTTGCCTATCCACCACAGTGGCAACCTTCATGTGACTTTTCTTTGTAATCATGCTTCCTCACACCCATTCTGCCCCAAAGGCAACTCTGATCTTGCCCAACATCATGTTGGCAAAAGGTAACATGTAATGGAAGACTTGATCCATTATGACAAGTGAATCAAGTGTGATGATAAGATGATTTGATTAGATCGCTGACATAACGATCTGCGGAATGCCTCGTGTCAAAGGTGTGTTTCATTCTGTAAGAAAAATCTTCAATAGCTTCTGTCTCTCAGCACTACAGACAACTATCTGTTCATTTGGCTGTATGGTAGACAATCTCAGATGAGACGATGTCAACAAGGAGTCCAATGGTTGACTTAAAAGACATGGTGCCTGGGGCTTCACTCAGATGTCCTTGTGCTCAGTTTAAAGAACTGATACATTATTGGTGTTCTCCTTGATACACAGCACATCAAATAAGTTTTCTTCATTGTCAACCAATGGTAATCAGGCCTGATCTGTACTGGTGCACCTACACCACGTAGAGACAAGGGTCCTCCTGACTATTTTATTGCCTGGACCACAGTCTTCATTCACCATGCTACTGGTCTCGCCAATGCTGCCTCTACAGCCAAGGGCATACTCTGACACAGTAACTGTTTGTCACCAAGATACAAGAAGTCAATGTCGCCCAGGACATGGGTGATGTTGATGAAAGGTAAAGTGTGTTTGCCTCATGTAATGATGAGCAGAGCATGCTCTTTGTTGTTGAGTCAAATGGTGAGGTAGATAGCCTTACAATTATGTTAGAAGGTCATTCCAACAAAACCTCAAGGTTTAGAGAAGTGAGAGAAGAGTGATAGTTGAACTGTGTATGACAGAAACAATCATAAGGCTAAGGAACACTATCTACTAATCCCTCCTTATATACCTCTCACCTCATGTTCACCATGAGTCAACCATGTGACTCCTTCCCCTTAGACTCTTGATGACTCAGACACTATGGTCACAGACCTAACCTCCCGGTGGCTGTGTCCTTTATGTAATCAAAGAAATAATGAAATAAAGAAATCGTAACAGAGATGGTCTACTAGCTGTTCATATTGGACAAGAGGAATTACAACTGTGAGCTTTTCAATCTAAAGCTACAGAAATTGCTTCACAGAACAAAGTAAAACAGTCATTAGAAGAGATTGTACCATCTCACTACTTACCTCACCATAAAGTCTTTGAAAAGACCACCTTTGACAAACTACCACCATGATGACCATGGGACCATGCAATCAAATTAGTACTGGTATCTAATCCCTTAGATTGTAAAATTTACCCATTGAACTGAGAGGAACAAAAAGTTTTGGAAGATTTCCTTACAGAAAATCTGGAAAGTGGGCAGATCAGACCCAGCAAATCTCCAATGGCATCACCTTTCTTTTTTGTAAAAAAGAAGGATGGATCTTTGAGACCAGTACAGGATTACCACAAACTTAATGAAATGACCATTAAAAATTGTTATCCATTACCATTAATATCAGAATTGATAGACAAATTGAGTAATGCAACAATCTTTTCAAAAATGGATATTCATTGGGGATACAATAATATCCATATCAAAGATGGGGATGAATGGAAAGCAGCCTTTCAAACAAATTGGGGACTTTTTGAACCTCTCATAATGTTTTTTGGTTTAACAAATTCACCTGCTACCTTTCAAACCATGATGAATGATCTGTTCCAGGAGGAACTCACTGAGGGATGGGTGGTAATTTACATGGATGACATATTAGTGTTTTCTCAATCAAAAGAACAACACGAAAAACATGTAAATTGGATTTTGGCAAAGCTGGAAGGGAATCAGTTATCATTGAAACCTGAAATGTTACTTTGATAAAACAGAAATTGAATTTTTGGGTATGATAATCACTAAAGATTTGGTACAAATGGATCCAGCAAAAGTAAAAGCCATAAAAGATTGGCCAGAACCTAAGAATAAATGAGAAGTACAACAATTCTTGGGATTTGTCAACTTTTATTGTCAATTTGTAAAAGGATTTGCAAAAGAAGCAAAACCTTTAACAGAGTTAACAGGAAAGTGTTAAGATCAATGTCCTCGACGTGATTCGTTCTAAGTCGACAGTGACAAACAGAGTCTTGGTCTGTTCCCAGTCTACTGGACAAGAGTTCCGGTGTCTAGTATGATGATGACGAAGGTTGAAAGGAGGGTGAGCGCGACGATGAAGAGAGGAGCGCTCAAGGTCGTTCAAATGATGAGGGCAAGATTCGATTAAATTGGAACTAAAGAAGAGAATGATACATGAGGGTTTATATACTTTAGAGAACAATGAAGACGAAAAAGGAAGGGAAGCTGTAACAACCTGAGAAAGGAAATGCGAAGGTAGTTATGAAAAGAGAGGCTGTCCATGCGCAGTAGATATGAGTAATGAGACAAAAATAAGAAATGTCCACTACAAGATTACGTTGCAATCGTAACAGAAAGAAAGATTGGGAATGGGGTCCTCAACAAGTGGAAGCAATGAGGGAAACTGAAAGAAAGAATAGTGGAGGAAGTGGTACTAGCTATACAAGATGAGGGAGGACAGTTTTGGATTGAAACTGATGCATCAGATTTTGCATTAGGATCAATACTGTCTCAACAACAGAATGGAATATGGAGACCAGTTGCATTTATTTCACGAGCTTTGAATGAAGCTGAAAGAAACTATGAAATATATGACAAAGTCAAATTCCAAGGCAGATCTCTTATCGAGAAGAGTGGGATATGAATGAGGAGAAAGAGATAATGAAGATGTTATATTATTAAAAGAAGAATTATTCATACAATGGGATAGGAGTGAAATTGGACTAGAAAAATTGGAAAAAGATATAAATAAAATAAATAAAAGACAATGGGATGAACAAGTAGAAAAAGGTTTAAAGGAGAAAAAAGAAGGTTTTGAATATGAAAAAGAACAGAACCTGGTAACATGGAAGGGAAGGATTTATGTACCAACAGTAATACGATTAAGGGAGGGGGTAATTCAAATACATCATGATCAAGGACATCCAGGAATAGCCAAAATGCTGGAATTGATAACCCAAGGATATTGGTGGCCAAATATGGGAGAAGACATTAAAAAGTACATTCAAGGGTGTAGGACTTGTCAAACTGTCAAACCAGATAGACAAAAATGAGTGGCTCCATTAAATCCACATGCGATACCTGATACTCCTTGGAAACACATATCCATAGACCTGATTGGACCCTTACCAGAATCAAAGGGATACAATGCAATTTTAACAGTGGTAGATCGATTTTCTAAAATGGGATACTTCCTACCTACCAATACAATGATAACATTGTTAGGAGTAGCCATGTTATATTGAGATCACATTTTTAAAAATCATGGAGTACCAGAAAAGATCATCAGTGATCAGGGACCACAATTCATATCCAAATTCACGAAAGAACTCTTTGGAATATTGGGGATAAAAGGCAATCCATTGACAGCATTTCATCCACAAACAGATGGACAGACAGAAAGAGTTAACCAGATAGCAGAACAATTACTGTCTACTTTCATCAATGAAAATCAGGATGATTGGAGCGATTGGTTAGCAATAGCCCAGTTCTGTTATAATGATTGGGAACACTCAGCAACAGGGTATTCCCCATTCTATATGAATTATGGATGACACCCAAACAAGGGAACAAAAATTGATACTGGTCACACTACAGTTGAGGCAGTTACACAGTTTGCAGGAAGACAAGTGGAGGTTTGGAATCAGGCTAAGAATACTCTCACAAGAGGTGATGACATTGCAATATGACAAAAGAAAAAGGACATCTATATTGTACAAAAAAGATGACCTAGTCTACATAAATGCCAAGCATTTGCTGACTGTCCAACCAACTAAGAAACTGGGTGAGAGGTTTTTAGGACCTTATTTATAAAGTTCTTGAAAAAGTAGGACCTTCAGTGTACCAAATTCTCATCCCTGCATCCTGGAAAGTGTATAATGTTTTCAATGAGTCACTCTTGAAACCATACCACACACCTTCTTTTCCAATACAGGCCAGCAAAAATACAGGCCAAAAGAAGCAACAAGAGAAAGAGAGCACCACTGGCAACTATGAAGTGGAAAAAATACTAGATAGTTGAATCAACTGACAAGGATGTGGTCAGCTAGAGTATTTGGTAAAATGGAAAAATTACCCACTCGAAGAAGCTTCTTGGGAACCAGCACAGAACTGCAACCAGGCCAAGAGAAGTATTGATGATTTCCATTGACTCAATCTGGGCACACCAAGGAGGCTCCATGGATGAAAATTATTGTTCACACCATATTTAAACTACACACAGCCACTGGTGTCTAAAAAATTATATGGGTGGGAAGATGGAAAATTTGAATGCAAGTACCTGGAAAAGCTGGAACACAACTGGCAGAAATGGAAAGGAAATTGCTGGGAAGCAGAATGAACAGATCCTGATCATGTGGAACCTGATCCTTGAAGAGGGGTTATGTTACAATTTCTTTATTTCTTTATTTCTTTATTTCTTTGATTACATAAAGGACACAGCCATGGGAAGGTTAGGTCAGCAACCATAGTGTCTGGGTCAGGGGAAGGAGTCACATGGTTGACTCATGATGAACATGAGGTGAAAGATATATAAGGAGGGGATAGTAGGTAGTGTTCCTTAGCCTTATGATTGTTTGTGTTGTACCACACAGCAACTATTGCTCTTCCCTTCTCACTCTTCTCAAACCTTGAGGTTGTGTTGGAACGATCTTCTAACACAAATGGGAAATTTAAATATCAAAATCTATAATAAAAAGCAAACATTAGTCACTATAGGAAAAATGAAAAATCATTTGTATCAATTGAATGTAATAGCAAAAATTCCAGAACACACTTATGTTACAAACACAATTTGTAAGGGCTCTGTGTTGGTCCTTGGGAGAGCCCTTGTCCTTCTTGTCACCTCATGGTTTCTTGTTGATGTGCATACTCATATGTGCATCTTTGCATTATATATATGTAGTTGTTTGTGCATGCTACCTTATGCCACACTTTATTTGTATTAGATAAGCAGTTGTCTTTTACTTAGCACTGTGCTACACACCAATATACTTGGTTCAGTGTATGGTGCACTGTGAGAATTAAGACATTAACCCAACAATGTTACACTTTTTTACACTACCATCAGTAGTGTAGTGCAGGAACCAAAATGAGATGTCCTAAAACAATGTCTTTTGGTTCACAGAGAAACCCCTCACAACAGTGAAGGGATGGATCCTCAAACTCCCCATCAAGTGCATGGGAGTTCACCAGTGTCTGTTTTATGCTCTATGAGTGTGAGCACTGCAGAGAGCTACAAGCTCTCTAAGGAGAAGACAAATAGTCTTCTCAAAAGAATCCTTAAGACCCTTGAGGAACAAGGGAATAACTTCCCCTGGCAGCATCAGGAATGCTCTAAACTGGAAGCAAGCATTCTACAATCAACCAACTTAGCCCAAGTCCAATGCTCAGAATATTTGGGTGTCTTGAGCATCTCAGAGTCAAGAAATGTTAATAGTGTTTCCACCAGGAGCTCCAGCTCCTTCAGTTCAGACTCTTGCATAGCATGGCAAGACTGCGCAGCACTAAGCTCTGCCCAATCAGAGAAAGGGACACAATTCCCATTATCACGAGAGAGCAATCTCTCTCCACAACTGGACTCTTCAAGAGTCCAATGTCCAATGAACTTGAAGGTTGCAAGCACTGAGAGTCTAGGAAGTGCCACAGGTACTTCCAAATGGAGCCACAGCTCACAGAAAGACAATTCTTACAAGAATGGATTGTCCAACAATTCAGAAGAGGCTTCTCAAACCTCTTTGTATCACAGGCAGACAGGATCCAAGCCAGATGTGACTTGGGTCATATCAAAGGTAGTCCTAATGCTGAATGAAGGATACAGATTTTAAATTCAATCCCCCAGAAAAATCAAACAATTTGTGTAATGTTGTTGGGTTTATGTCTTAAATCTCACAGTGTGCTGTACACTGAACCAATATTTATTGGAGTGTAGCACAGTGCTAAGCAAAAAGACAACTGCTTATGTAATATAAGAAAAATGCGACATAAAGTAGCGCACACAAACAACTATATATATAAAATGAAACACACACATAGAAGTGTGCATTGACAAGAAACAACAAGAGTGTGACATATAGACAAGGACTCTCCCAAGGACCAATGCAGAGCCCTTACACCCTCCCCAACTAGATTGTCCCAAAGGTACAATCTACAATTAATTGAGTGAAAGGAGAGACAGACTCTCCTTGGGATGGGAAGAGGGTTTAACTCTTCTGGTGATTGCATGGGTGCCAGTCAACTACCCTGGTCCCATTTTGACATCCCATTGCAATGAAGGGTCATCAATTATCTCCCCTGTGGGAGGTCCTTCCAAGTATGGAAGAGCAGCCAGATCAGCTCTTCCAGTTGATGCGTCAGGACACCTTCCCTGAGCCAGCCTCTTGCTTCTCTTCCTCCTTTGCAACAGTGAGGGGTGGGAAGTCCTTTCTTGGGAAAATGGTACCATGGGCCAGTCTGGCTCATGAGGCCACACTTCATTTTCTTTGTATATCCTCAAGAAATCCAGGAGGATATTGTTGGCATTGCCCACATGAACTCCACACTTGTAAAAGTGTCTGACTAGGTCATCTAGTCCAAACTCTCCTGTGTGCACCAGGTGTAGTGGAACAAGGCTTGTACTATCCTTGTCCCTCAATCCTAGACATCTGAGAGTGTTCACATATTGGCCTATATCTCCAAAGAGATTGCTCGTGGACCACCAGAACCACACAATGGTGGTCCTTCCCTTGGGCTCTGACATTTTCAGGAGCCAGGCAGTGACATCTCAGATGTTCAAGTGGCCATCCCCTTCTCAACAAATATATGATGGGAGAGCACCCTTCAACACCAGCTCCTCCACATCAGGTTCTGCCCAAGCATCTAGTAAGGGCAGAAGTCCTGCCCTTGTTGCTCTTGCAATGGCCCATCTCTGGGCATAGGACCATTGGTCAAACAGGATTTTTGAGGCCTCTCATGCCATTTGCATGGGTACCCTGTTTGCCCAGAACCAATGAGTGTCACTGTTGGACTTAGTCCACAGGATAGAGGTGTCACAGTCCCAGTATGTGATGGCTGAGATGCACGCATGTCCATGAGTTGAATTATGACCATAGAACTGTTCTATGGCGCCTTACCTAAGCAGTCTGACACAGGACTAGGGACATGTGTTTGGTGTACACATGCAGTACCTGTGTAGCATAAGTCTTGCAAGGGATTCTAGTCCCTGGGGGTAAGGGCCATCTGTACAGGTCTTAGATAGTCAGCTCTACTACTAAGACCTGGCTGGTAGCTCAGTGGTTAGAGCATGCCACCTAGTTTGTGGATGAGGTCCCAGGTTCAATCCCTGGTCAGGTCACTTTTATGCAATCCAACACTGTGCCCATGTTTTCCCAGTTGTCCCTTGTATTTCCCACCTAGCCTAAATGCTGTGGGATCTCCAATCATTAAACTAGGACTATTTGGAGGCATCTGCCCCAGAACAGTCCTTCTAGAACCAAAGGAGGATTGAGGTCCCCCTGTACTTGTGCTTGGTTCTCCCATATGTGAAACCAATGGTGCCCATTGCTGGCTTGGGAGAGAGGGGGACGGCTGATGCTCATCCTCGATGTGGCAAGAGTCTCATTTGTGCTGTTTGCAAGACTTGTGTAGAGCTTGTGCCAGCTCTTCCATTTTGTCCTCTCTGGACCAATCACTCTCCACATCCAAGTACATTTTGGGCAAAGCCTTGCCCTTCCTTTTTCTCAGGCATTCAAGGATTGGCTCAAAGCCAGTGATAGGGATCTTGACACAGGGGGAAGAACATCCTCAGGAGTTTCACCCCCTAGTTCTATTCTCTCTTTTAACATAGGAAGAGCTTGTGGCCCTTCCATAGCAACCAGAGTATTTTTTGATAGAGGAGCCAGAGGCATCCTCACAGGTGTCGGACTTGATGGAGACTTAGAACATCTCCTTTTGTTGGGTCTCAATGGACCCGGGTGGGAATGTCATTGGTCCTCACATCTGTCAACAGGACCCAGAGAATAAGGGCAATGTTGAGGATGAGAACCCCACTGAGGTGCAAGGTTCTGTCTAATTTCCAACCAAGCTTGTTGTTCTCATTTTCAAGTATCATCACCTCGAGATGATACCTGTCCAGTTCACCTTGAAGGTTGTTAACCTCCCTGTTGCATTTTTGGAGACCTTCATTGTAGGCCTCAGACATTTTCTTTTCTAAGTCCTCCCTCATCAAGGACTTGGTGCCAGTGGCAGCACATTTTATCAACAAAGCCACTCAGGGCTCCTCCTCACATCTCCTCCATTATGTGCCTTGCAAACCTTTTACATTCATTGCAGCCATGCAAGTGAAGGGGGAGATGAGAGTTTGGCTCAATCTCCCAGGTTGGTCCAACCTGAGTGAAGATAGATGTGATATCCTCAATTTGAGGAGAGGGAGACCTCTCCTGAGTAGAGCACGTAGGAATCATCACATGACCATCAGGAGATATGCTATGTCTAGGATGGTTGCCTGATCCTATGTTGTTAAAAGAGTTGCATTGTGTCTCTTTTTGCTCAGGCATGGTTGCAAAGAGCAATTTAGGTTGATGTGGGAATAAAAACTTGATTCCCATGCAAGTGGGATTTTCCCACACATGCCTCGGAGCAAATGGGACAGTGCCCAGCCACCATTCCTTTGATGTGTCAGATCTGTCAGATCTGATACATCCCATAGGCTCTAGTTATAGAACTTTCCAATCAACAGCTGTATGGATGAGAACTCTAATGGAGTTCTCTGCTATTGGATAATTTGGCAATGGATGAGGAGACTCCTACTGACAGATGATTTCTTCTTGTGAAGTCTTCACAGCCAGCCCATCTGGTGAACAGGATGGGTTTGCAGCAATCCAGTTCCCCTGGGCATTAGCAGTGCAAAAGACTGCTTGACAAATATATGAGTGGTTGAACACACTCATAGTTCTAATTCAGACAACTTCATTCTGATATCGTCTGGCAGTTGTTCCATCTGGAGGCTTCCAGCAGAGCCACTCATCTCCTCTCAGAAATGCAGAATGGGTTTGTTGTGAGGCAAAGAACCCAAACACTAGCAGTATTATAACTGCTAGTGTTTTCGAAGAGTGCTTGTGTGCACTCTGAACCATTGAATAGACAATGTCATCATGTTTCAGAATTCTATATAGGTCCAGAAAACAAGGGACTCGGATTGAATGTAGACTTGAAAAAGAAATTAAAGACATCACCAGCACAGGTCTCTGTGACCACAGCCACTGGCAAGAAGGAAAATGCGACTATTGCACAGCATATTGAAGTCCTGGACTGGTATTACACCAATGGGAAAAACCAGTCCAAGACAGCAAAGCATTTCCAACCCATTTATCAAAACCTCAAGATTGCACAGCCACTTATCTCATCATGGTTGAAAGATGAGAAGAAATGGCGAGATGAATGGGAGTGCAGCTGCAATTCACATCATAATGCCAAGCGTGCTCACCAGACCCAGCATCCAGAAGTTACTGAGATGATGGATCTTTGGGTATTGAAAGCAATGGGAGATGGGATAATTCTTACTGGTGAAGTTTTACACCAAAAATGGATTAAGTTTGCAGATATGGTTGGGATTCTGGAAAAAGAGTGGCTTAATTTGAGTGAGGGTTGGTTGACATGATTCAAGGCAAGGCACAATCTATGGGACATCAAACATCATGGGGAGGCTGGATCAGCAGCACTATCAACTGTTGAGATGGAACACAAAATCATGCAGGAGTTTATTCAAGTTAGTAAATACGAGCCAAAGGACATTTTTAACATGGATGAGACTGGCTTGTTCTATGTGTGTGTTGTCTCTTTTTGTTGCATATTCTCTTTGTAATATATCAGAGCCAGGTTGCCACCAGATCATGGTCTCTCAGACAAGAAGCACTCTGGTGTCAAGGGCATAAAGGTTAGGCTGACCTATGCTTTGACATCAAATGCATCTGGCTCTGAGAAACTCAAGCCTTTTATCATCAGAAAGGCAGAAAAGCCTTGAGTATTCAAGGGAAAAACAGGGACCAAGCTGGGATTCTATTATCAGAACAATGCAAAGGCCTGGATGACAGGAGATTTATATAAGGAATGGATATGGGCCTGGGACAAGGAAGGAGTTGTGGTCAAAGCAACATAAAATCCTCCTCCTTCAGGACAACTTTTCGGGTCATACTGTTCCTGATGACTTGACAAACATTACAGTCAAGAACTTTGCACCAAATCTCACAGCCCATGTCCAACCAATGGATCAGGGCATCATTAAGTGTTTCAAAGCTCATTATCTTGCAAAATATATTCAGCATGCTGTTGATAACTATGATGCCAATCTGACACCATCCCAAATCTACAACATTGATCAGCTTGAAGCCATGCAGCTTGCCAATCTGGCATGGGATAAGGTTGATGTCATGACTATCAAATACTGCTGGCATAAGGCTGGCCAGTAGTACTTGTAATATGTACTGTTAGTACACTATTTAATACAGGTAGGAAAATAGTATACCTTTGATTACATCTTATGGGGCCACTCCCATACCCCATACTCCCTCATTCATACCCCATACCCTGAGAGTCCAACCAAGGGGTATGGGTTAAGAGGGAGTTGACTGTAATGAACACTCATCTCAATTTGGTCATCCTTGGTGACAATCCAAGAATGCAATTGCAAATCTGCCTGCCATTCTGGTGGACTCTTTGGTATTTGATGAATGAATTTGTCATTAGAAGAGTGACTTTTAAGTCATCTAGTGCAAAGCTGGCAATTTGTGACTGTCATCTTTGTCCCTGATCAGGAGACACCCTTAGGATGGTCTCCTGTTTGTCAGAGTGTGTTATCACACTCAGTTTGATCACTTTGATGACTGTTTCCAGTCATCCTTCCCCTTCTTTCATGAAAGGATGAATTAAATGGGTCTGTGCCTGTTCTTGATTAGTTGCTGCTGTGCATGGCAGCAATGCAAGATTTTGATGAGGTTTAAGCTCATCAGCTGGAGAACAATGATGGAGTCATTCTCACATATACTTGACAGCTCAATCAAGCTGTCCAGTAGAAATAGGCTGCTTGGTAGTAGCCTCAGAATATTTATTTGAATGCTGAATGTTCATTTTAATTTTGTTTTGGATGGCTTCGAGTTTGCACCATCCTGAATCCATAGTCATCATGGGTTCCAGCTTGCTTCTTTGAGAGTGAGGGTTATTAACCTGCTTGTGGTTGGCAGGTGAAAGTTTGGGTAGCACAACTATTAGAAACTGGCAACTGACTTGATAACTGACTACTGATGAAACACCAGTCATCTAGATACAGTTATAACCCTTGTTGAACAGTGCTTAGAGTGATAGATATTGATAATAGTAAGTCTATTATTGTTAGAAGGGCGTTCCAACACAACCTCAAGGTTTGAGACAAGAGAGGGAGAGAGACAAGAACCAGAGTTGCTGTGTGGTACGACACAAACAATCGTAAGGCTAAGGAGTACTACCTAATAACCCCTCCTTATATACCCTTGTCCTCATGTTCCTCATGAGTCAATCATGTGATCCTTCCCTCCTGACTTCCGATGACTCAGCCATCCTATTGTCGCTGACATAACCCTCCTGTGGCTACGCCTTATGTAATTAGAAAAGAGAAAATAAAGAATCGTAACATAACCCCCTCTTCAAGGATCGGGTTCACATGATCAGGATCCGTTCGTTCCGCTTCCTCGGCGATTTCCTTTCCATTTTTGCCAATTGCGTTCTACTTTTCAGGTACTCGCGCTCAATTTTCCGTCTTCCACCCGTATATTTTTTAACACCGGTGGTTTGCATGTAGTTTAAATACGGCGTGAACGATAGTTCCCGTCCATGGAGTCTTCTCGGCGCTCCCGGATTGAGTCGATGGAAATCATCGACACTCCTCTTGGCATGGTCGCAATTCCGCGCCGGTTCCCACAAAGCTTCTTCGAGCGGGTAATTCTTCCATTTCACCAAATATTCCAACTGACCGCGTCCTCTTCGGTTTATTCGACTATCCAGTATTTTTTCCACCTCATAGTCGCCAGTGGTGTTCTCTTCCTTCTGCTTCTTCTTTTGGCCTGCGTTTTTGCTGGCCTGTACTGGAAACGAAGGTGCGTGATATGGTTTCAATAATGATTCATTAAAAACATTATACACCTTCCAGGATGCAGGGATGAGAATTCGGTATGCGGATGGTCCAATTTTTTCGAGAACTTTATACGGTCCTAAAAATCGCTCGCCTAGTTTTTTCGTGGGTCTAACCGTCGGCAAATGTTCGGCGTTTATATACACTAAATCGTCTTTTTTGTACAATATGGATGCCTTTTTTCTCTTATCATATTGTAATGACATTGCTTCCTGTGCCTTTTTGAGAGCGTTTTGAGCTTGGTTCCAGACCTCCGCCTGTCTTCCCGCGAACTGTGTAACCGCTTCAACCGTAATATGACCTGTATCGATTTTCGTTCCCTTATTTGGATGTCGTCCGTAATTCATATAAAATGGAGAGTACCCTGTTGCCGAGTGTTCCCAATCATTATAACAGAACTGGGCTATTGCTAACCAATCACTCCAATCATCCTGATTTTCGTTGACGAAAGTAGATAGTAATTGTTCTGCTATCTGATTAACTCTTTCCGTCTGCCCATCTGTCTGTGGATGAAATGCGGTCGATGGGTTGCCTTTAATTCCCAATATCCCAAAGAGTTCCTTTGTAAATTTCGATACAAATTGTGGTCCCCGATCGCTAATGATCTTTTCCGGTACTCCGTGATTCTTGAAAATATGATCTCGGTATAAAGTGGCTACTCCCAGCGATGTTATCGTTGTATTGGTGGGTAAGAAATACGCCATTTTTGAGAACCGATCTACTACTGTCAAGATCGCGTTGTATCCCTTTGATTCTGGTAGGGGTCCAATCAGATCTACTGATATGTGTTTCCACGGAGTGTCTGGTATTGCATGTGGATTCAGCGGAGCCGCTCGCTTTTGTCTATCCGGTTTGACCGTCTGGCAAGTTCTACATCCTTGAATATATTTCTTGATGTCTTCTCCCATATTTGGCCACCAATACCCTCGAGTTATCAACTCCAATGTCTTAGCGATTCCCGGATGTCCTCGGTCGTGATGTATTTGAATCACCTCCTCCCTTAATCGTATTACTGCTGGTACATAAATTCTTCCCTTCCATGTTACTAGATTTTGTTCTTTTTCATATTCAAATCCGTCTTTTTTTTCTTTTAATCCTTTTTCTACTTGTTCATCCCATTGTCTTTTATTCACTTTTTTAATGTCTTTTTCCAGTTTTTCTAATCCTATCTCACTTCTGTCCCATCGTATAAACAAGTCTTCTTTTAATAGTATTACATCTTCATTATCCCTTTCTCCTTTTTCATATCCCGCTCGTCTTGATAACAGATCTGCTTTGGAATTTGATTTGCCGGACCTATGTTTTATTACAAAATTGTACTCTTGTAAATCCATAACCCATCGCGCCTGTCTTCGATTTAGGTTTTGTGGTTTCCGGAAATATGTCAAATTTTGATGATCGGTTAAGATCTCGATTATCTCCTTTGCCCCTTTTAGATATTGAGACCATTCGTATAAGGAATGCATAATTGCAAGCATCTCCTTATCGTAAATTTCATAATTTCTTTCTGCTTCGTTTAAAGCTCTTGAAATGAATGCAACCGGTCTCCATATTCCGTTCTGCTGTTGAGACAATATTGATCCTAATGCAAAATCTGATGCATCGGTTTCAATTCGAAACTGTCCTCCCTCATCTGGTATTGCTAATACCGCTTCCTCTGCGATTCTCTCTTTCAATTTCCTCATAGCTTCCACCTGTCGAGGTCCCCATTCCCAATCCTTCTTTCCTGTCAATTCTGTTAAAGGTTTTGCCTCCTTTGCAAATCCTTTCACAAATCGTCGATAAAAATTGACAAATCCCAAGAATTGTTGTACTTCTCGTTTTATTCTTAGTTCTGGCCAATCTTTACAGCTTTTTACTTTTGCTGGATCCATTGTTACTGAATCCTTAGTAATTTATCATTCTAAAATTCCATTTCTGCTTGGTCGAAATAACATTTTTCAGGTTTAGTGATAATTGATTCTTTTCCAGCTTGTCAGAATTCGATTACATGTTTTTCATGTTGCTCCTTTGAATTGCGAGAACAACTAATATGTCGTCCATGTAAATCAACCACCCACCCTCAGCGAGTTCCTCCCAAACAGCATCATTTCATCATGGTTTGAAAGGTAGCCGGTAATTCGTTAAGCCAAAGAACATTTACTAAGGCTCAAAAAGTCCCCGGATTTGTTCTGAAGCTGCTTCCATTCATCACCATCTTTGATACAGGATATTATTATATCCCCAGCGAATATCCATTTTGAAAAAGATCATTGCATTACTAATTTGTCTATCAATCTGATATTAAAGGTAATGGATAACGATCTTAATGGTCATTTCATTAAGTTTTCGAAATCTTGTACTGGTTTAAAGATCCGTCTTTCTTTTGACAAAAAAGAATGGCGATGCATTGGAATTTGCTTGCCTTATCTGTCCACTTTCTAAAGTTTTCTGTAAGGAAATCTTCCAACACTTTTTGTTCCTCTCGGTTTAAGGGGAAATTTTGCCAATTCTAAGGGATTAGATCCCGTATTAATTCAATTCCATGATCCCATGTCGCCGTGGCTAATTTGTCGAAGGTAGTTTTTCAAATACCTCCGATGAGCGTAGATAATGGGATGCACTATTTCCTCAGTGATCGTTTACTTTGTTTCTGTGAACCGATTTCCGTAGCTTTAGATTGAAAAGCCCGTAATTGTAATTCTTTCCTGTCCAATATGGACAGCTAGTAAGCAATCTCCCTCTACCATTCCATTCTGTTCTACTTCTTCTTCCGTTTCGTTTACATTTGACATTTTCAGCATGCTTCCCGGACATCATGAAAAGGTCAATATTTGGTTTTTCCAGTTTATCTCTGGATTATGATATTTCAACCAATCATGTCCTAAGAACATATCCATTTTTCCTAATGCTGATACGCCAAATTCTAACGATTCCCAATGATCCCCTATCCTCAATTTCAGTTCTACCATCTCTTCCAAATCTCCACCCGCGTTTCGTGTTCCATCAGCATTGAAGACTGGAATGGGTTTTGGTAGCTTTCGTGTGTTTATTTTGTTCTGTTCAATAAACGCTTTGTTCACACATGATGCTGTACACCCCGAGTCAACCAGTGCCTTAATTTCAAAGTTTTGTAAGGAGTCTTTAGTTGTATACTATGACTCCTAAAATCCATTTGCTCTGTCCTGTTGTTCTGACAAGGACTCTGATCTGACTTTGTGGTTTAAATACCACAACGCATCCTGTTTTCTGACATCTGATTCAGTTCACGAATCAAATGTCTCATCTACTTTCCTGTTCCCGGTCTTTTTAACCACTTTTCGTGTCTTTTATGGCTGTTTCCATCGGTTGATCCCAAATGCGCCTTACCATCATGGAGCTGACATGTAGCAGTCTTTGTTTGGTTGCCGCTTATTGGTGCGTTCTTAGACAGTGTACAAGTGAACGCATCATATAAAATCTCAGGTAATTGTTACATGTGAATCTTCATATTCTACAATGTCCGTAACCTGTGAATCGAAACACTCATTCACAAGTTGGTTTGAAAACCCAACTCCTCCGCTACTTCTTTCTTCTCCTCTTCCGTCAAATCTCTGACGTATTCCCACGCCGAGTTCCATCGCTTTTCCACCTGCTTTCCTTTATCCTTTGGTGGCGCCCTACAATCTCGCTTCATGTGTCCAACCTTTCCGCAGTTGTAACAAGTGATTGACGCGCGTTGACGGTCCACATCCATCGCATCCGGGTCTTTAGACAGTTGACGCCGTGCTGTGAATTTTGATTTGGAACCGGTGGTCTGTTTGCCATGGTTTACTCGGTTTTGCTGCCATGGTTTATTTTGTCGATTCTGCATTAGTCTGCGCCATGTTAGTTACCACCCGTTGTGCGTTGTCACCTTTGGATAACAACCTGCTTGCCATCCTCCAACTCTTCTCAATCGCCAGCGCCCGATCGTACCATCGTTGTAGAATCCCCTGTTGCGATTCCGTCAATGCTTCTTGCTCCGTCCGAACATTCCTATCTCCACCACTCGTCTTCCTAACACCGGAATTGAAAGGGAACCTTGAAAACGAGAAATGCATGACTAGTGCAATTCCATTGTACCCTTGAGCATTGCAATCGCTCCTGAGAATTCGATGATATAGTCCTCCGACTTTTCGAAAACCTTGCTTTCAAGTACGGTCATTTTCAAGTCACATTGTCCGATGGTTATCCGTCGTCAAGAAGAAAATTTTCTTTTTATTCAAATCTTCTGTTTCAAATCCTCCCAATGGCGAATGCGTTGTGCGTTGTTAAACGGCTCCACTGCCCATGACCCATCCTGTCTTCTTACTCCCGTCCTGCATTCCGCATAATTCAATGGGTCTCCCCAACTCGGCTATAAATGCGATGACATTTGCCAAACATTTCATCCGCTATCTCTGCTTTGGAATTCTGCCTTGCTCCATTGTCTTTCGCGCTAGCCAATTTCCTGCCCGGTTGTTGTTCCCCTTCCCTACTCTTTGCAGCTGATCATCATCCGTTCTGTTAGGATTTTATCTCGCACTAATTCGGAAATAATTTTCCATCTTCGTAACCACGCCGCAATTTATCCTTTGATCTCCTCGTACGGCCTCCGCGCATTTCCATTTTTAAAAGGGGTGTGGGACTTCATCGGTGGAGCTAGAAGCATGTTGACGCTGATTTAGTTACTGTCTGGCCAAACTGTTGCTCCTTGCTCCATCATTCCGCGTTCTGTATGAGCATTCCATCTGTAAGCATCGCACAGCACTGTCCGAATATTCCACTGCTATGCGTTTTGATAAAGTCCCACCAATGCCTGTATGAGCGCATCGCGTGATATTGAATCCAACCGAGTAATGGTTGTTGAACCCGATTTGTCCCCTTCATACTCCTCCAACATTCCTTCGCACTTTTTCCCCATATGCTCCGTTCAACGTGAAATTTCACCTCCCGGTTACTGTTGAAGTGTTACTTTACCCTGACCGTTGGATCTCTCAGTTCACTTCTCGCTATGCCGCTATCTCTCCCCAGGACGATATGTAAGGGGCCATGGCAAACGCTCGCCAGTACTGTCGTTGAACAGTCGCAGATAACACAGTCCCGGAGGCTCCAGTTTCCTGACGCCAGGTTAATCCCTTTGTGCAACACTGTTTGACTTGCGTGTCGCACCTGCTATCATTCTATTATATCGATGTAACTGCCGGGGTGTGTACTGCTTCAAACAACATTTGCATTCCTCTTTCAATTCTTCATTAAACCAATCGCCTGACGCGTTCTCCAAACCAATTTGTCTGAAACTGACGTGTTGATTCGTCTGCCAGCTCCTTGAAAGTATTGGGACTGTACTGCCTCGCAATATGTCCGCCTTGGTATACAACCTCCTCGTCATTTCTTGGCCGTGCCCACGATGATCTTCTTCCACCAGTAATTTTATCCCATACGTTATCAATATCCTTCCCATTTGTACGGTGTTTCTACTTGTATCGCGAGTGTTTTCTTCGCAGAGAATTTCGTTCGCCTGGCTTAAATGTATACGACTCCTCTCTCTTATCTCCATCAGCGAATCGAAAACTGACTGCCTGCTTCCCAAAATCGGTGCCCATGACGTTACCTTCCTCCATGGTAGGGATATTTCGGCCATTTATACTGTTGTAGTTATCGTGGCGGCCGAAGAGTACATGTAACAGTATTCCCACTCGTTTCTCTCCATGGTTCAGCCGACGTCCGTCGGATAATGACCCGGTTTAGCCTGGCAATTGGACTCCACTCTTTAGTCATTCTGCGATCGCTTCGTCTTTCCTCTATCGGTTTCTTCCCCTACTGCCAGGAGAAATAGTCTCGCAGGACTCAACGTCATGGCGTGCCCAGTAACACTCCTAAGTCCTTATGTTCTTAGGTTCGGGTTCTGTCTTTACTAAATCGTACACCTTTTGCTTTTCATAAGGTGAATTCGATACCGACTCGGATTTGTTGATCCCGCGTTGGCGTTAACTGCCTGTGCTTCAGTGAGATATCCCATCCAGCGCATGCATGTAACCGTGTTCCGCTCTCAGCATGACAACACCAATTCCCTCGTGTTTTAACGTTATGACGTCCATCCACGTGCTGAGTAATTGATGTTCGACGGCATGTCGAAACAGCTGCCTCTTCGGCATTACAGCAGTCCGGCTCCATGGTGTTTTAACAAAGTTCTACAGCGTTTAGATAGTCTATGCCTCCTTGCGCTCTTGGCGCTAACCTCAGCCGTTTGTTTAACAGAAGCAGCTCTCGCCTGCTTCTCCTGCATCAGCGCTTTCCGACGCTCCTTCCTTCCTCGCTCGGGGAGCGACCCGTGGCGCAACTCCTCCTCCGAGTGCGTTCCGCCTTCCCCGTCTTAAGCCTCCGATCTCTCTCCTT
>JAENRT010000008.1:1808495-1824550 GCA_032173475.1 Amanita phalloides | reverse complement strand
GTACCTTAAATGAGTCATTCTGAGTCTTATTCTATTAATAATCCTTCTAGATTATTCTATATGACTCATGCGCAGTAATGTGCAGCCTTTGCACAGCTATGTGCAGTCATGTCAAGTCATAATATATTAATAGATGTTCTAGATCCTTCTATATTCTAGAACATTCTTTATTCTATATTATTAAGTTAAATATGAAACACATATTAAATAGTTATTAATTGATTATCTTATCTTTTATCTTATCTTATCTATTATATAATATAGATTAGATTAAATAGATTTAATTAATTGATTAAATAGATTAGATTAGATAACAATTAAAACGATTTCTATCTAGAGTTTTTACACATTCAAGATAAAAATCGACAGCCATTTTTATTGTCACCTTCTTAAAACCTATAAAAAGGCAACACCTCTATCAGATAAACTCCGAAAGGATGAAGTCTTACGACACGATAATTGGATGGCCTGGAAAACCTCCATCATGCATATTTTTTCAAGCAACCAGCTGCATGGTTTTCTTTTAGATGACTACCCTGCCCCAAAGAAATCTGTTCAACACCCTGAATATAAAGCTTGGTTTACACTTGACTGCACTGTCAGTGACTACATTCTAAAAAATATCAGTCCAAAGCAGTTGGTACAAATTCCAGCCTTACTGCATATCAATGGCAGTAGCAACCATGAAATTACGACCACCAAAGTATGGGAACATCTCCTAGATGTTTACGAAGCTTTTGACGAAATTGTCATCTCCAACCTATATGCCGAATTAGTCTTGACAGTGGTGAAAGATCAAACAGACATGCATGCGCACATAAACAGGATGGTCAATGTCCGAACTTGCCTTGCCAATGTTGGACATCTGATTGAAGACCACATTTTCAACAGATTACTGGTCAGCACCTTACCAAAATCCTGGCATACTTTCATCATTGGTCTTCAAGGCAGCATGGCTACAAAATGATGATGACATGGAAAATGTGGCAAAGGCATGTCCACTGTACATCTCATAAATGTCATCTTGGCAGAGGGAAAGAAACTCAATGGCCAAAGCAATGACCATGCCAGCAACAAAAACACCTGTTCCAAAGAACATGCCTACAGCTCAAATCATTCCCAAAAACAACAGCAAGGAAAAGACACCTGCTGAATTTGTCATTACCAGAACCACCAGACCAAAGATTGCCAATGGAAGGATAAGGGGGGATACTGTACCCATTGCCAGGCAGGAGGACACTGGAGACAGGAATGTGACAAGGGAGGAAAGGAGAAAGAGAAAGCAGCACCGAGTACAAGCAAGCTTCAAATCGCGAATGCTGCAATTGAAGAAGTTAATACACACAGTGTAAACGAGTCAGATAGTGCCAATAGCACCCAGTTTCATTACTACACCTGGCTGGCTGACTCGGCAACAACTTCTCATATTGCAAAGGACAAATCTGCCTTCTGCAGCTATAGTTCTCGGAGAACCACCATATGTGGTGTTGGAAATGTTGCTGTTGAAGCCCTCGGAATTGGAACTGTCAAACTACAGTCTACCGTAAACGATCAGAAATATACACTCATGCTCCATAATGTTCTACATATTCCAATGGCTACTGACAATCTCTTCTCACTTGGCCTATTTGAAGGAAAGGGAGGAACTTTTGTTGCAAATGGACAAACGAACCTTTACTCAAAATTGGGCATATTGATTGCCACTGCTACATGCAAAAATGCGCTGTACTATCTAAATGTCCAACCAGATGAACATAGAACCCTAGCAATGACAACTCAATCACCATCATGGATGGAGTGGCACAGACACTATGGTCATATTGCCATCTCTGGCCTGAAACAGCTATTNTTGACTGCACTGTCAGTGACTACATTCTAAAAAATATCAGTCCAAAGCAGTTGGTACAAATTCCAGCCTTACTGCATATCAATGGCAGTAGCAACCATGAAATTACGACCACCAAAGTATGGGAACATCTCCTAGATGTTTACGAAGCTTTTGACGAAATTGTCATCTCCAACCTATATGCCGAATTAGTCTTGACAGTGGTGAAAGATCAAACAGACATGCATGCGCACATAAACAGGATGGTCAATGTCCGAACTTGCCTTGCCAATGTTGGACATCTGATTGAAGACCACATTTTCAACAGATTACTGGTCAGCACCTTACCAAAATCCTGGCATACTTTCATCATTGGTCTTCAAGGCAGCATGGCTACAAAATGATGATGACATGGAAAATGTGGCAAAGGCATGTCCACTGTACATCTCATAAATGTCATCTTGGCAGAGGGAAAGAAACTCAATGGCCAAAGCAATGACCATGCCAGCAACAAAAACACCTGTTCCAAAGAACATGCCTACAGCTCAAATCATTCCCAAAAACAACAGCAAGGAAAAGACACCTGCTGAATTTGTCATTACCAGAACCACCAGACCAAAGATTGCCAATGGAAGGATAAGGGGGGATACTGTACCCATTGCCAGGCAGGAGGACACTGGAGACAGGAATGTGACAAGGGAGGAAAGGAGAAAGAGAAAGCAGCACCGAGTACAAGCAAGCTTCAAATCGCGAATGCTGCAATTGAAGAAGTTAATACACACAGTGTAAACGAGTCAGATAGTGCCAATAGCACCCAGTTTCATTACTACACCTGGCTGGCTGACTCGGCAACAACTTCTCATATTGCAAAGGACAAATCTGCCTTCTGCAGCTATAGTTCTCGGAGAACCACCATATGTGGTGTTGGAAATGTTGCTGTTGAAGCCCTCGGAATTGGAACTGTCAAACTACAGTCTACCGTAAACGATCAGAAATATACACTCATGCTCCATAATGTTCTACATATTCCAATGGCTACTGACAATCTCTTCTCACTTGGCCTATTTGAAGGAAAGGGAGGAACTTTTGTTGCAAATGGACAAACGAACCTTTACTCAAAATTGGGCATATTGATTGCCACTGCTACATGCAAAAATGCGCTGTACTATCTAAATGTCCAACCAGATGAACATAGAACCCTAGCAATGACAACTCAATCACCATCATGGATGGAGTGGCACAGACACTATGGTCATATTGCCATCTCTGGCCTGAAACAGCTATTTGACAAGAAACTGGTCAACGGATTTTATGTTAATGAAAAATCTGAAACAACTGACTGCGAAATATATGTCCGTGCCAAACAGAAACATTCACCATTTCCACAGCAGTCTGACACATACACGATGTACCCTGGAGAATTAACTCACTCTGACCTTTGGGGACCAAGTCACATTTATACACCAATTGGTGAAAAATACTTTATGATGCTAATTGACGATTACTCTCATCATTGCACATGATATTGTTGAAGAAAAAATCTGACACACCAACAAAGATAAAAGAATATCTTGCCTTCGTTGAATGACAACTAAATCAAAAACCAAAACGAATTCAAGCCAATAATGGCAAAGAATATGTGAACAATAATCTACAAAGCTGGTGTGCTGAGCACGGCATTATCCTCGAATCAACAGCACCCTACTCACCACAGCAAAATGGCATAGCCAAGCAGTACAACAGCATGTTGGCCAACATGATCCGTGCGATGCTCATAGCACAATGCCTCCCAAAAACTTTGTGGGGTGCAGCCACAAAACATGCAACCTATTTGCACAACCAGGCCTACACCTGCACAGTTCCAGATGCCACACCTTTTGAACGATGGTCAGGTCATCAGCCACATGTCCAAAACTTGTACGAGTTTGGACTACCTGTATCAATCTTAAACGAATCAGCCATGTGCGATAAACTCGACGCACGAGGAGACATACATGTCTTCATTGGTTTTGAAGATGGACTGAAAGCTATTCGCTATTTTGACATCCACACACAACAAATAAAAGTATCCCAGAACTATTGATTCTTGCTGAATGCAGAACAAGCTCATTTTGAGGAGAAGCTGACAGACGATGAATCACTATGGGAATTACAAAATGAGAATAATGGACCTTTTAAAATCCAGATTCCCAAATGGCCCTGCCCAGCAGATATTGATTCAGACAGTGATACAGATGATGATGAAGCACCTGTCAATAAACGACAGAAGGTCAATCACCTCACTGAAACTGAAAAAACATATATTGCGTTTAGTGAAGCCACATGTCATGACGCTCCGAATACCCTCAATGAAGCTCAACAAAGTGATGAATGGATACAGTGGGAACAGGCTGTCAAAGCCGAACTTAACCAACTACATTTGACGAAAACTTGGGAACTTGTCGACTTACCTCCTGGGTGCAAAGCCATTGGCAACCGATGGGTTTTCACAAAGAAACTCAATAAAGATGGTACCTTACAGAAATATAAGGCATGTCTTGTTGCAAAAGGATACTCACAAGTACCCAGAATGGACTACAAAGAAACCTTTTCACTGGTCGTATGTCTAGAGACAATATGATTACTGCTAGCATTTGCCATAAATCTTGGTTGGGATATTGCCCAAATGGATATCAAAGGTGCATACCTAAATGGTATACTACAGGAAGAAGTTTACATGAAACAACCCGATGGTTATAACAATGGGACAAACCATGTCTGCAAATTGATTAAGAGTCTATATGGCCTTAAACAAGCTGGGCACGAATGGAATAGTGAATTCGACACCAAAATGTGTGACCATGGATTCAGTCACCTACAGGCCGACATATGTGTCTATCTACAGGAAACTGAAAACTCAGTTGAAATTGTCACAGTATGGGTCGACAACCTACTAATGTTTGGCACAAGCCCGAAAATATTAGAAGATTTGCAAGTCAAGATGCATAGCATCTGGGAAGTCACGGATATTGGGACGCCAAAGAAAATCGTTGGTATTGAAATTGACTATAACTTGGTCACTGGTCATCTGAAGATAAATCAGCCACAATACATTGATAACTTACTGGCGAAATACCGAATGATGGATGCCTACACAATGGTTACACCTATGGAACCTAGTCTCAACTTAGACGACGCAGCCGTTTTGCGAATTATATCCATTTCTAATCAGCTCCCTGATGTACCTGGCAATTGCAATGCGACCGGACATAGCTTACACTGTCTGAAAACTTGCCACATATAACTCAAAACCTGGAAAAACTCACTGGGATGCAGCAAAGCGCGTTTTACAATACCTAAAGGGAACAAAACACCTAGGTATCATATATCAATGGAACCCTGCTTTCAAAATGACCAATGCTGTACATGGATATTCCGATGCAAGTCACAGCAACTTGACGGATGCAAAATCCATCAACGGCTATGTTGTAAAATGTGCAGGTGGCACTATCACTTGGGGATCTTATAAACAGACTGTTACAGTGCTATCCACACTCGAAGCTGAATATATTGCCATGTCAGAAACATCGCGAGAACTTACCTGGCTCAGAAAATTACTGGCCGACCTTCACCTGCCGCAAACGAATCCGACGTTGTTATATGGTGACAACCAAGGGGCAATAAAGGTCGTGGAAAATCTGCAGGATCATAAAAGGACAAAACACATCAACACGCATTACCACTTTACCCAGGATAAGGTCAGGGACAGAGACCTGTGTCTCCATGTCCCACAAAAGAAATGACTGCCAATATCTTGACAAAGGCACTGCCGTATCTGGCATATCGTCCCCATGTCTCCGGCTTAGGTTTGGCCTAGGCTTGAGGGGGAGTGTCGAGTGATAAGGGGCCGGCAACCCATTGGCTACCTAACCGGTCCATAGGACCATGAATAACATATGCGCAGTGATAATCACGAGCATATATTATAGGAGAAACATAGTACTATTTAATGCCTAGAAGAGATGAGGGGTACAATATCATCTGAATGGGCTCAGCCCCCTTGCCTCATGTGTGATCTCCCTCTAAGCCATTCTCACTATCCTCTACTCACTCGCTCAAGTATGCTTCCACCCTCGACACTCCCAAATGTCATAGGCTCGATCATCAAGGTACTGAAGAACCTGCTCTTTCTTGGCTTGGGGTGCACAGATATGGGCTAACTCGAGAAGCAATTCAACATGATCAAAGAATTGAAGGAGCTTGTGGGTTTTTGAGGAGTCGAAACTTGGTGCAAATGGACTAAAACGAAGTGGCATGACTGTCAGGGCATACTGGATGGGCTGTGGGACATAGATGACTAGTGGCACAGGCTGAACGAGAGGTTCGAGACAATTATCGATGGTTAAAGACTGCATGATGACTCGGGCTGACTCTCCAAAGGGCTCGGTTAAGCTTGGATATGCTGCTATGACAAAGGGATCACTGTGAGTGAGCTGAGACAAGGGCTGGGTGACAAGGGGAAATGCAACAAAGGGCTGGGGAGTGCTGAGGATGAATGATCGCAATAGTGAACTTCTCGGGGGCTCGGAGGGTTAATTCCAGGTGTTTGGGAGTGGCTGAGAGTGCCAGTAACTGTTTGTAGAGTAGAGAATGATAGTTGGAGGAGATCTCCAAGGATTCTTGACAGAACAAGAAAACCCTCGTGGTGGGCTCCAGAAATGATAGGCTCCTCTGGACGCTGCCTGATAATACAGCTATGCCAGCAAACTAAACCCTAAACAACAAGGGGACCTGTGCAAAGCACCACTTCAGTGCTAACAGAGGTGTGTGATAGTCTGCGATAGTGTACAATTGCAACCGGGGGCTTGCGAGGGGTGGAGAGTCCTCCTGAACTGAACTAGAAGGCTAGAAAAACTAGCAGATGCTAAAAGAGCGAAGGGGGCACATGATACTGAGTGAATGAGGGCTACTGTGGCTGGACGAGGGTCTTGAGGATGCTCAATGAGGCAAAGCAAGGCTTGAAGCTGCTGGAACAAAGTCTGGGGATGCTACCAGGGTTCTATAAACACCTAAGGGATGCAGGGAAGCGAAGGATGACACTTAGAACATGACTCTGAGGGGGGCAGCAATGGGGGATCTCTGTCTCTTTTTTTGATACAGGAGAAGTTCCTACATATTTATGAGGCAAAATGCAATAAGGAAGCGATGGAAAGGGGTGGAAATCAAAGGTTAAACTTTTAGGATGAACCAAGAATAACAAATAGTGGAGCAACTGAAACATATCCTGTGCAGTCCACATGACAACACTCTTCTGGGAAACCTGGGCCTCCAAAACATTCTAGAAGGTGCCTGGAGTCATTAGGTAACTGGGGGAACCAAGGGCAACCAATGGGGAGCTGACAATAACACAACAAGTCCTAAACGAGAGGATCGAGGGGCTAGATAAGCAAAAGCACCAAACACTCATGCACACTCTGGGTCTGGAGAGTACTCTGCAATGGAACAGTGTATGTTGCAATACTGTCTGAGGGTGGGACTGACTGTTCTGGACCTGTATGAGGGGCTTGAGGGGCTTTGATAGTCTCGATCAGCTTCGATTGGCTTCAGACAAGTCTTGTAGCATCTTGCTGCTTCTCTATGGTGCTCGAAAATGCTTGTATAGCTTGTATCACTGCACAGATGCATAGCTAGCTCATCAGTGGTTCACTAGAGATATATATGAACCCAACATGACAACCCAATCTGTGTCATTGGTGCCACCACTTGCTTTGTTGATATATGCCCAATGCACTTCCACTGCTTGTGCGACTCGCAGTAGAATAACCTTCTGTTTCACCAACCTGGGGGTGTACTTATAAAGGGTGTGTGGCATTTGAAGTGTGGTGTGCTTGAAGGAAGTTGTTGGGGGTAGTGACAGTTCTCGCGCCTTGGAAGGTCTGTTGTCAGATTTCTCTGGTTCCTAAAATAATTAACTTTTTGACTTGAGTTGTCCACTACTGTACAATTCCTGTCTGAGCCTCCACAAGCTGCATGTTCACCTAGCTCTCCCATCTACCCAGCTGCTTTTTCAACCGAATCCCTCCTAAATTGACCTGACAACGCTCTCTTTGTCTCCATCATCCTCATCATCACTGTGTTAACTTCAAAATAGCTGCATGTTTGCCTAGATCTCAGGCTTGCCCTTGTACCATTGTAGCCCAAAAGACCTTACACACCTCTCTCTTATTCAAACTCGGGATCTGCAATGCCTGCCTACCCAGCCACCTTTTCAACCGAATCCCTCCTAAATCGACCACCTGACCATGTCTCAATGCCAGACATCAACCATCTACTTGCCATCACCTTTGGCCTGCTCACGCATTCCGGATGATAATGACAATAATTGTTGGTGCAACTTGTGCGTGTCCACTCGAAGCTTGTATAATTATGAATTTGGCCCTACCATATCGCCAGATGAAATAACTTTTAACCAAGATGATGATGCAAAATCTGTTTTGGCAATCACAACTGTCAAGTTCCAGTCAGGTCCATCCATCCATTTGATCCTAGGAAGAAAGAGCAGTGATTGATCGAGTCATAACAAGCATCAAGGCGTCGTGGGACATGCGTAATTGGGGTTGGACATCCATGTCCATCACTGATTCATACTACTGTCCCTCAACACCAGCACCAAAATGGCAGCAGGTGTGATGCCATTGGCTGCCTCACCGAGTCATAACAAGCATCAAGGCATTGCAGGACATGCACAATCAGGGTTGGAGTGAAGGAGAACATTCATGTCCATCACCAATTCATACTACTCTCCCTCAACACCAGTGCCAAAATGGCAGCAGGCGTGATGCCATTTGCCACCTCACCATGTTCTGTGCACCATGTCCTTGGCTGGATATAGCAGCCTGGCTAGCGCTGCCTCATTGCACTTCAACAAACAAGGAATAAAAGCACAAGAACAACGATGACCCCCAGTGTGCTAACAACACTGATAATCACATCCTGGCACACAGCTCTGCTTTTGTGGCTATTCAACCCATTTGAGCTCAATCCTGATCCTGAGCCAGTAATCAGATACATTGATCGAAAGTAGGGAAATGGCCGAGTTGACATCAAGGTGAGTTGCTGGGTTGTAATATACAGTAGACATCCCAATAATGCATATGCTCATAATGCATAATCATGATAATGCATAAGAATTTTGAGGTAGCTCCAGCTGGACCATGTTGCTCCACATACATTGCTCGCCCCTGGCATTGCTTGTATTTAAGCTGTAAAAATACTGGAATATCTATTATAGACAATGTCTACAGTGCAAGCCCCTTTCCAGGTGGCTACTAATATTCTCAAATGCAAAGCTGTTGACAAATCTGCTGTCACTCAGCCTGCCAAAAAAGTAAAACAAGCCCCGAAGCCGAAGGATGCTCCCATCACATCTGCCATGCTCCCTGCAAAACATTCACATCAAAACCTTACCCTTTCAGACTGGATGACAGTCTTTGCTTATATTGATTCCATTGTGACATGAAACAATCAGCCATTGTTAAATATTTCTGGACATGCCCATCAGGACATCTGATCTTTGATCAGTCAACCTTATCTTGCAAGTTGTGGGAGCAATCCGAGCTTGAAGCTCATGTCAAGAGTCACCCAAATGCATTATCTGGAAAAAGGCCTCGAGCTGTTGTTAGGCCAGATGTTGAAAGAGCATTAGTGAAATGGTTTTATTATATGGAAAAAAAGGAGAGAGTGTGACAGGACCTATGCTAAAGGAGAAATGAAGAAGGTTTGAAGAAGAATTTGATGTGCCTGATGATGAGAGATTATTGGGAGACAGTTGGATCCAGCGATTTTGCACAGCATATAAAATGCATGAGCATCGACATCATGGTGAAGTAGGATCTGTAGATCTCGACACTGTGGAAGTGGAGCACACTTGATGTCAACAGATTTGCTCCTCGTGATTGATATAATGTTGATGAGACAGCTTTCTACCCCTAGTAAGTGTCCAAGCATTGCTGATTTACATTCCTGAAAAGTTTTGCATAACAATAGCTGTTGCTTGTAATGCTGAGGGTGATAAACTTGATCCTTTTTTCATAGGAAGGGCTGAAAAGCCCAGATGCTTCAAGAAGCAAAAACCAGAACAACAAGGCTTTTATTATTGAAACAATAAAACAGCTTGGATGACATCAGCCTTATTTAAAGAGTACGTGATGGCCTTATCAACTCAAACCGATGATTCACCCATTAATTGACAGGTGGGTTGTCAACCTTGATTATGAGATGTGCACAGAAAATTGACACATCATCCTTCTCATGGACAACTTTTCCAGTAATACAATAACAAAGTGAAGTCTGGTGAAACACGATTGAGTAGTCTGACAAAGGAGACTCAGGCTTGAGATGAGTGAGGCAGATAAGAGCGCTTGAACAACGACTTTGACAATCTCACCAGAACTAGGAGTTCCCAGAGATGTAACTTGTGTATTACAAGCTAAGTCAAACTTAAGGTTCGACCTAAGACAAACTCTAGTATTTATACATGAACCTACTGTCTGTATAAGGTAACGAATGTGCTAGAGAATGATGTCATAGCTATGAGATCATAATGCGTCATTAGTGATATCATAGTGATGTCATAGAAATGAGGCGAAGGTAGGCATATGTCATAGGTGAAAAGGGTCATGCTTATGTGAGCGGTGACATTGCATAATCATAGAAATGAAGTGGCAATGCATAGGTAGTCAGGAAAGGAAGGTGCTGACATAAGAAAATGAAAATGTTCACATGGGTTGTAACACTAGCTCTCCTTTAGAGAACTTGTCCACAAGTACTAATCTGATATAATACAAAATGAAAACAAAGTCGAGGGCTTACTCAACATTATTAAATTCAGTTTCAGTCCACCAGTTTGATCCTGGCGAAAGTGCAGGTTCTCCTAATTCGACCAAGTATTTGTGGATAGGTAGAACAAGAGATAAATGCTCCTGAAAATCCATGAGTTCCTCGAGTTGGAACAGTTCATGGACCTCTAGCTTCTGTCTGATGTAGAAATCCATGAGTTCCTCGAGTTGGAACGGTTCGTGGACCTCTAGCTTCTGTCTGATGTAGAAGATTCATTCTGCTACTGGTAACTTGGCTGCCATCTGTTGGACTGTTTCTGGTGCCATCTTTGGTATCCATCGGAGTGTCTGATGAAATGTGTCCCTGATGACTCTCAGGTACCACATTACTAGGATCTGATCATGTAGCTCCTGTTGGTATATCTTCTCGCATGGGCAAGGAGGAGACTTGGGCAGTGGTGGTCGAGGTGGGCGTCAGCGTAGTGGGACTATGAGGGTCATTGGTCTGTGGGATATGTGACTCTGGCATGATGTCGTTAGGGTCAGGGGTGTCATTGCATGAATCAATAAGCCTGGGGGGTGTAGCGTTGAGCCTAGTGATGAAAGGGTTAAGGGATCGTCCTTGCTCATCGACTGCATGGTAGAGTAGATATGTGCGAGGATGTTACACTCCCCCACATAATCTGGTTGAATCCAGCCAGATTCAGTGGAATCCAGCGGAATCCAACGGAGTCTGGTGTCAATTTTTTGGCTTAGTAGTTAACTGAAACCTGCATTCTGGCTAGTGCAAATTCTGGTCTGAACATGACCGAAATACCGGTATCCGATTGGACCGAATTCCGCAGGAATCACTGGAAGTCGGGGGATCATGCTGGAGTATTCTGAAGCTTATATAAGCTAAGAAAAATAACATCAATACAGCGGTTCGAACCCGAGCATTGGCACCAGCAGCATCGCCATGCAATTCCACTACACCACACAGGCAGTCAAAAACTTTGAAGCTATATTAAATATATAGGTGAGTTTCACACAGGTTTCATGAGGCCAGTTTCGGCTACGACTGCTCCCACCTTTCCTCTCCCACACACTCCTCACCCACACCCTCCTCACCCACAACATCGTACACCACGTACCACACTAACACAACCGTCGTCAACTCATCAACATGACCATCAGCCAACCCGGTCATCAACGTGACCATTTCCGCACCCCAGCATCGGTAAGCCACACTCGCCCATTGCCCGCTCCCTGTTAACCCACCAACCAACACACCAACCATCTCAACCCCAACCATCAACCCTTTCGCCCCCACGCTCCTATCAACTGCATCACCAACCCACATAATCACGTAAGTCGCGCAACCCATCACCTCGCCCCCACTGACCATCCTATTACCCGCACCATCCACACTGCATCCCACAACATACCAGCCATCAACCATGACCATTAACATCCCAACGCTCCCCCAATTGATGCCATCCAGCCAATCAGGTAAGCCCCCTCTCACCATTTCAATCTTTTAGTCTAAAATTTTTATTTTTTGCCTCATACAGTGTCTCGCAGCCCCAATGCCATCATCGCCCACCGAAAACGTCCCACACCCATCATGCACCATCGCCACCCACCTAGAACATCCCACACCCATCACCACCCGCCCATCATGCCCATCACGGCCCATCGCAGCCCCATTACTGCCCACTCCGATGCTGTCACCATCCACCACCATCACCTGCCCATGTACAACATCGCGTGTGCCCATCACACCCAATCGCAGCCCATCGCCATCATCATGGCACCATCGCCACCCACTTACAATGTCACACGCCCATCACTGCCCATTGTCGCTCACTCAGGTAAGTCTACCCCTCCCCGTTTCAATTCTTAAGCNGTTGTTCAAGTGCTCTCATCCGCCTCACTCGTCTCAAGCCTGAGTCTCCTTCATCAGAATTAGCACTGTCTACTCAATTGCATTTCGCCAGACTTTACATTGTTATTGTCTCAGACAATCCTCATGGCATAATGTCATTGATTAGATTGGATGACAACTCATCATCATAACAGGGGGGAGGATGTTACACTCCCCCACATAATCTGGTTGAATCTGGCTGGATTCAGTGGAATCCAGCGGAATCTGACAGAGTCTGGTGTCAATTTTTTGGCTTAGTAGTTAACTGAAACCTGCATTCCGGCTAGTGCAAATTCCGGTCTGAACATGACCGAAATACCGGTATCCAATCAGACCAAATTCCGCAGGAATCACCGGAAGTCGGGGGATCATGCTGGAGTATTCTGAAGCTTATATAAGCTAAGAAAAATAACATCAATACAGCGGTTCGAACCCAAGCATTGGCACCAGCAGCATCACTGTGCAATTCCACTACACCACACAGGCAGTCAAAAACTTTGAAGCTATATTAAATATATAGATGAGTTTCACACAGGTTTCACGAGGCCAGTTTTGGCTATGACTGCTCCCACCTTTCCTCTCCCACACACTCCTCACCCACACCCTCCTCACCCACAACATTGTACACCACGTACCACACTAACACAACCATCGTCGACTCATCAACATGACCATCAGCCACCCTGGTCATCAACACGACCATTTCCGCACCCCAGTGTGCATTCTCGACTGCACCCCAGCATCAGTAAGCCACACTCACCCGTTGCCCACTCCCTGTTAACCCACCAACCAACACACCAACCATCTCAACCCCAACAATCAACCCTTTCGCCCCCGCGCTCCTATCGACTGCATCACCAACCCACGTAACCATGTAAGTCACGCAACCCATCACCTCGCCCCCACTGACCATCCTATTACCCACACCATCCACACTGCATCCCACAACATACCAGCCATCAACCGTGACCATTAACATCCCAACGCTCCCCCAATTGACGCCATCCAGCCAATCAGGTAAGCCCCCTCTCACCATTTCAATCTTTTAGTCTAAAATTTTTATTTTTTGCCTCATACAGTGNAAAGCTGCCAAAGCTGCCAAAGCAAATCCTGAGAATGCTGCTGAGGGTGGTTATAATGCAGATAGTGAATAGGATATAGGAGTCAGTTTCTATATGCATGTATATTCTCTGTAAAAGATTGCCATGTAAGATTGGACACTATGATGTAAATACAATGTCACAAAGTTTGTGTAGGCAATGTATGAGCTATCACAGAGACCTTGTCATGTAACTTATGGTGCTGAAAAAGGCTGCCAAATGATGTCCATGTCAGGTATGATGATATCTGCCACACTTACCCAGTCACACAACTGGAAAGTGCTGAAAAGATGCTTTCAAATGATGCCCATATCATATTTGATGTCACATGTCACACTTACTAGTTGCACAGCTGGAAAGTGCTGAAAAAATACTTTCAGATGATGCCCACATCATATTTGCTGTCACATGTCACACTGACTTGTCACATACCTGGAAAGTAATGACAAAATACTTTTTTAATAGAAATCCACCAAATTCCGGCTGGATTCCGGTGGATTCCAGTGTGCTCCACCTGGAATTTCTGGTATCCAACCGGAATATGTGGGGCAGTGTGACATTCTGAAAAAATCATGCATGATCACACAGTCCTTCATCAGCAGATCCCAACAGACCAACATCATTACATTACAATCACACTTGTTGCAATGGGTCTTTGTCACACTGCCAGGTTATCATACATGCCCTGTTTATATTGAATATATTGGATTCAAATGTACCATAAGATACTGTGAGCACTGATGGAAAACTACAGGAGACATAAATACATGTAATGACATATGAAATACAGGAGACATACCTCAGATGTGTGCAAGGGCAAATAACTGAGGTGAAACCACAATCAATGTGAAATATATATGCTATGATACAAAAGATATCAAACAGGCTGCTACAGATGCAGTAGCAGCAATGGCTCAATGATGAGAGAACAAATAATAAGTAAAGCTCAAATAAATATAAGGCATGGAGTAGGTATGTACATATACAATAACAACAAGGCACACATGATGTGCATTGATAGGAACCTTGGCAGCATGACCAATTGGACCCTTGGTGGTGACAAGTTGGGTGACTGAAGAAGATGTCAGCATGGTTGGATCCTATGCACTTGTGGTTCCTTGCTACCCATGGAACCTGTAACTATACTGCCCTGTTGAAATTTCCTGTAATGTTCGTAACCTGAAGACATCATTTTTTTTAAAACAGCACCTGTATTGTTTCTCGCTCTATCAATTCCCGATTCCTATCATGTCTGGTGCTAACACCTTTGTTCTCAAGCAAAGAGGCTACTGCTCAAACCTGACCTGTCAGTGTCCCAAATCTGTGTTCGGTTCTGAGTTTCACAAGAAGCCTACTAACCCAACTGAGCCTTGTGTGTGTGGTCATCCATGGTGGCAGCACAAACCTCTTTTTCCTCAATTATCAGGTCATGGTGCTTGCATTACTAGCAACTGTGGATTATATTATCCACAGGTAAGTCCTTTGAACAATTGTTAATCTTAATATTCTCATTGATCATAGGATATGCTACTCACTGCTGGTACATGCATATGTGGTGAGCCTTGCAATGCACATGTTGTGCTCAGCGAGCCAGGAATCACCAGCCCTGCAGCCTTGGCCAGAAATCCTCCTGTCCATGCCTACAGAATGACAGGGGTGCCAAGTTGCTCAACAATCATACCATGGTCTTCCCATCATGTTTCTACCACAGCTAGCACAATAGCAAATAATGAGTGCCATGAGGCAGCTGCATGTCACCACTCTCCTAACACCTGCCCCTGGAGCCAGATTCCTCCTACAATAATCCCCCACCCCTTGTCCATTCAACTCAATTGTGGTATTTGGCCCTTTGTGATCGACAAAGACTGGTCTTATAAAGGCCACCAGCCACCAGAACTGGTTTTTAATCAACGTGAATTGTCCAAGCTCATAAATTGCTTACAAACTTACCATTTGGTCTTCCAGGTCACAGTCAAAAGAGCTGTTTCCAACCCCTGGAAAACAATAGATGCAGCACTTGGAGCACACTTGAAGGAATACTACTTCAAACTTGTGCGGGATGAGAAGGACAATGGCACCAACTTCTACAAGCTCTTGTGGGACATCCTAGGGAGAAAGAAGAACAAGGGCTCCAGTGCCAAAGTCATGTACCAAGTTGGCTTGGTTGGGCTAGAAGATTTCACATTATATGAACATACCTTCACCCTTAAAGTGCCCACTTCCATAGATGCCTCAGATGCCCTTATTGACTTGATACACCATCACTTGTGTGGTGGAGACATGTGGTTTACACTCCCAAGTCTAATAAGGTGTTTGTGACATTGGATGCATTGAAGCACTGTTGACCACACTAGCCCTGTTTAAAATGTAAGTCATTCATTCTTGTTCCTGTGGGCATAGATCACCAT
>JAENRT010000008.1:1785958-1804068 GCA_032173475.1 Amanita phalloides | reverse complement strand
TGACTTTGTATGTGGCCAGGCTTTGCCAGTGTGACAATGCCAGATGCACCTTTCATTTTACTTGGCTGAAACTCATATAGAGGTCAAGTGCATACCAATAATGACCTTGCAGAAGGAGATGGGGTGACCTTGAGTGTCTACCAAGGGGCACTCCAAATTTGTCTCAAGGACTGATGGGTGGACATCATGGGTTTCTACCATACTTTAGATTTATCACATCTGGCTGGATTCAAGTGGCAGGGTAACCTGAAGGAATTTGAAGTTGATGGAGTGATAACCTCTCTGGCCATGACCCATTCACTTGTTGAGCCTTTCATGGTCAATCCATTCCTTGTTTATGCTGCCATTTTCAAAGGACCCGATTGCATCAATTTTCTCACCTGTGACACTAATCAGCAGTTCATGCATGAACACCTGCTTGCAATGATTCCTGACTGGGAAACTTGAAATGTGGTCCATGCTATCTTGTTGTTCAAGCAGATGGCCACTTTTGAATGGGCAGAATCAGGTGACAAGAGTCTGTCATACAACCATCCTGTCCTCATACGTTCCACATCACTCCTTGATGTACGTCCTCCTTGATGTTTTGCTTTCATCTATCTGATGCACATATATACAGGTCACTTTTTTTGCTGAACCACGTGATGATGTACAACATGCTACCTTTGTGTGCCAACTTCTCTGTGATGTTTTAATTGGTGTTCCCAAACCTTGGGAACATGCCTATTTCCAGGCTTTTGCCAAGGGTCTCAACCTGTGCCATGTTTGTGCATTAGATCACATCATTGAATGAAAACCAGAGGCTATACCAGAAGACATCATCAATCTTGACTTGTTGGCCACCATCCTAAAACGAAGAGTGGCTGAAGAAATGGAAGAGATGTATCTATACACAATTCAGTTAGTAGCAACACTTTGGAACAATTGCATCAAGTCAGCTCAAGATGTCATCAAGAGATTACAGTTCATGTGTAAGTATGAAGGTGTGAAGAATTGCGCAAAGGCAGAGATTTATGGTCGTCTATTCGCCTCCCACCTCATCCACTGACTGTGCAGCAAAGGACATCCACACAAGCTGGTTGGAACTATCATAACTGAAGGTGAATATGAAAGGGCTAAAAAAAACTGCTCATCACCTGCACTGAACTCTTTTGGGTGGCCATTGCAGATGTCCCTGTCTTGCCATCTAACCCATTCACCAAAGTCGAGGTATTTGCACCACCATTCAAACAAGTACTAGATTCTAAATAATGAGTTCAGGTACTTTTGAATTTTACATTGGATGTACATTCCAACAACACCCAAGCTCCACTATGCATTGCCTCCTGCTTGAAAAAGATTGTGATAGGATTGGACACTGGCATCATGAATTTGCTATTGGAACCTGGTGACTTGGAAAGTGAGCTGGCAACATGATTTGATATATGGTTCCACACCTTGATACTAAATGTAGCCAATGATTATAATACACTGTAGTATGTATATTCATGTCTGACAAAAAGTCCTAGAGTGTGTCAATGTATTTCTTATGTGGATACTTTCCAACTCCAATCTACTCTATAAATGTCCATACTCTATAAATATCCTTACACAAAGCGAGCACTCATATCCAAACCACTGTGAGCACCACCAAGTCAAGTGTATCCACATCAAACTCTGCCTCCAGCTCAGAGTCCAACTCATTGACTTGCCCCCATGTTAATGGGCATCCAGGTGGTTCACAAGGGACATCATGCAACCTATCTGGTACATAATCGTCAAATGGATTATCATCACCTCGCGCTTGCAACTGCTGCACAAGTTGATCATCCTCCAGACCTTCCCAAAAATATCTTGGCATTGATATCTGGGAAAACATGCATCATGCAAAATGCGGCCCGATTCATGAACCCACAGACAGTCCAATGGTCAATGTGGCAGGACCGCAACTTGTGTAAGCCCCCCTGGCATAGGTCAGGATGTGGTTCACTAGAGATATGTATGAACCCAACATGACAACCCAATCCATGTCATCAGTGCCACTGCTCACTTTGTTGATATACACCCAATGCACTTCCACTGCTCATGCAACTTGCAGTAGAATAACCTTCTGTTTCACCAACCTGGGGGTGTACTTATAAAGGGTGTGCAGCATTTGAAGTGTGGTGTGCTTGAAGGAAGTCATTGGGGGTAGTGACAGTTCTCGTGCCTTGGAAGGTCTGTCATCAGATTTCTCTGGTTCCTAAAATAATTAACTTTTTGACTTGAGTTGTCCACTACTGTATGATTCCCGTCTGAGCCTCTGCAAGCTTGGTGTCACCAATTGCATATGGCTCATTGTCATTCTCTTTGTCTCCATCATCCTCATTGTCACTGCAATAACTTCAAATTAGCTGCATGTTCACCTAGCTCCCCCATCTACCCAGCTGCTTTTTCAACCGAATCCCTCCTAAATCGACCTGACAATGCTCTCTTTGTCTCCATCATCCTCATCATCACTGTGTTAACTTCAAAATAGCTGCATGTTCACCTAGCTCTCAGGCTTGCCCTTGTACCATTGTAGCCCAAAAGACCTTACACACCTCTCTCTCATTCAAACTTGGGATCTGTAATGCCTGTCTACCCAGCCGCCTTTTCAACCAAAACCCTCCTAAATCAACCACCTGACAATGCCTGTCTACCCAGCCACATTTTCAACCAAATCCCTCCTAAATCAACCACCTGACCATGTCTCAATGCCAGACATCAACCATCTACTCGCCATCACCTTTGGCCTACTCATGCATTCCGGATGATAATGACAATAATTGTCAGTGTGACTTGTGCATGTCCACTCGAAGCTTGTATAATTACCTACCATATTGCCAGACAAAATAACTTTTAACCAAGATGACAATGCAAAATCTGTTTTGGCAATCGCAACCATCAAGCTCCAGCCAGGTCCACCCACCCACTTGATCCTAGGAAGAAAGAGCAGTGATTAATCAAGTTGTAACAAGCATCAAGGTGTTGCAGGACATGCATAATCAGGGTTGGAGTGAAGGAGAATGTCCATGTCCATCACCAATTCATACTACTGTCCCTCAACACCAGTGCTGAAATGGCAGCAGGTGTGATACCATTGGCCACCTCACTGAGTCATAACAAGCATCAAGGCATCGTGGGACATGCACAATCAGGGTTGGAGTGAAGGAGAAATTCATGTCCATCACTAATTCATACTACTCTCCCTCAACACCAGCACTGAAATGGCAGCAGGTGTGATGCCATTTGCCACCTCACCACATTCTGCACACCATGGCCTTGGCTGGATATAGCAGCCTGGCTAGCACTGCCTCATTGCACTTCAATAAATGAGGAATAAAAGCACAAGAACAGTGATGACCCCCAGTGCACTAACAATGCTGATAATCACATCCTGGTGCACAGCTCTGCTTTTGCAGCTATTCAACCTGTTCAAGCTCGATCCTGATCCCGAGCCAGTAATCAGATATGTTGATCAAAAGTAGGGAAAAGGCCAAGTTGACATCAAGGTGAGTTGCTGGGTTGTAATATACTGTAATAGCAAGTGTGTAGAAGTTGGCAGAAAAGTCACCAGTAAGCCAGAATTGTCCCTGGTGTTGCCACACTAATACATGGTTATCATGTGTGATCATGCATGAGTTCATTCATGATCTCGCATGATCACACTTAGTTTCACAGGATAAATGCACATGAAATTTGTGCATCACTTCAATGTGGAATGCCCTGTTCATGCATGATCACGCACGGTTCACACATGATCATGCATGATCATCCCCTGTTCACGCATGATTGCGCATGATCATGTGTGAACAGGGGTATTTTGTCCAATTCCACACACTAAACCTCAACATCAATGTATGTACTGAGTCCAGAACTGTCTTCAATGCAGCCTGAGTATCACACACCCTCATGTGGCCACTGAGAAGTTAATTCCGAAGTTTTTCCATATCATATTCTTGTCATTGGCAATCTAAGGGGCCAGTTTGCTGTAATTCAATCTCACTGAGAGTCACAGAACTTATGTGTACACCATAGGAGTGGGCTTGGATTCATAATTAACATTCTTTTTATGCTAACATTCTTTCAATTCCATAAGGAACAAGAATCTTATGTTACTCCCTGCCACTTGTTCCCTTGCATTTATACAAATTTTGGCTGACCCAGTAACCAATCTAAAGTTACACGTCTTGTTACAGGTATTCCGAGTCAAGGTGATGTGATTTCAAGTTCTTTCAAGTTACATCATAGTATTGCCAATAGTATCATGGTAGGCGAATTCCTCAGAAAATTAGAGTAACATGGATGAGATTAGTAGTGGGGGATGCCAGGCTTGTGATCATTGATATATTATACTGGGTAGTGGAACTTCAATGGAAGGACCTACTTGTACCCCAGTATCAGCTTGCATGTTTATGGAACATTGTGATTCACACAGCATGTTTAGAAGCTTCAATTGCGCACAAAGACTCTATATCCATGATTCTTTGTTCAAACTCAATATGACCTAAGTCATTCAATGTTGATTCATGTGTTATCATTCCAGACTTCCAGTCCATCCAGCCACTGCTCAGCCACTTGGGTATGGCTACCACAGACAGTCTGCCTGTTTATATGTTACCAGGAGTGCTGATACACCAGCCAGCACACCTTAAAGGTGATTCCAGTTTAGCAACTGAAATCTTACCTGGCCCTCCCTCTTTGCTTTTGGTCCAACAATCTGCTCACAAACAAAAATCTTCCATCTACTCTTACTTGCCCCTGTCAGATCTGGGATCTACTTATTCTGGCACCATGCATGGAACCCTTGTTAGGCAGGAGTTTGACAGCCCTCCAGAAAAATGCTCCAGAATAGACAGAGGGTAGTACATCTCATTACATTCCTCTATGCACTATGCTGTCACTTGCTCACTATTATCATTTATGTCATCACTCGGTGTTTTTGACAATTATTATTAGTGGTAGAGTCTCAAGTTGTGCTCAACGTGCTTCTGCACATCAGCTCCCTAACACTGAACCTTTCAGTGCCCAGAGTGAGTTTGTCTCTATTGATAATATAGTGGGGCATGGAGCGGCTTGCAAGTAAAAGGCATCCATTTGATACAAGAGATACAAGTTATATAATAAAATAGAATATGAAATAACAATACACTGTAATGATGACAGTGCCTCATATTGATATCAGGTGCACTCACATTAAATGTATTCATCATCCATCTTTGCAATTCCTTCCCTCTGTGACCTCTCTTCATCAACTGGGTGCTGTCCCTCCTCTCCAGGTGCTGTCCCTTCTCTCCTATCTTCCCTCATTACCTGTCCTCCTTACTGCATGCTCTCCACTGTGGATCTGTCATTCCCAACACTCCCCCTTGGATCATCCTCCAATCCCATATCCTTCATCAAATGTTGATGTTGAACATGAGGTAGTCCTTTTTGTGAATATGTTGGCTATGTTGTCTTCGCTTTGTACATAGCATATCTTAATCCATCCAGTGGAGATGTGGTTGTGAATGAAATGTAGGCTGATATCAAAATGCTTGGTGCACATGTGAAATTCTGGGTGATGAGTGATGGTGATCACCACTTGGTTGTCACTATAGATAACTGGGACTTTAGTGGTGAACCCAAGTTCTCTAAACAGTGTTTGAATCCATAATGCTTCATGAGTAACATGAGTGGTGGCAAAATATTCTGCCTTGGCTGTTGAAAGAGCAATAACACTCTGCTTCTTGGAACTCCATGCTATAGCTCCCCCTGCATACATGACAACATAGCCACTAGTTGATTTGCAACTAGTCTGGGAAGCCCAATTACTTTTCCATTCCTGGCTGAAGTGACTTGAGAATCTCCTTCAGGGAACTGTGAAACAGGGCACACCAAAAGTGCTGGAATTCATCACTATTTTCATGTTCTCAATCTGCTAGAAAATTAGGTGTCAGACTCAAGGGGGGCATATAATCAAGTCCTTACTTTTGGGAATAGCCAAAAAAGCACAAAGCATGACACCATTTTGATGGGCTTGACAAACATTGTTTCGAATGAGCCCATTTGAAATATATAATGGATAATACTTGTTCAGGCCCGTAGCGACTGTTACCATGGTCTTATCACTTCCAAGGATTACTGGGCATTCAACAATGCCATAATTACATTTGTCTTGTGCAAGTTTGTCCTGTACAAGTGTCTGAGATGCATAGTACCAAATCAAAAATTGAGAATCATACAGCCTGTTCCCAAGCCCATGTTCCCAACATAAAATCTTCATAACTTCGCTTCCTGGTTTCTCAATCATAGACTTGCTTGGGCACTAAACCCATCTCAGTCACAAAATCACAGTTTGACAACTGGTTCTTCAATATGTTCAAGGGATCTCAAAAATAGACCCAATAAGAAGATTGCTTCCAAGGCATTTCATTTTCTTTGGGTATGCAATCATTGTATGATACAGTAAATGATTGCCAAGGGACATCCACCAGTTCTATCACATCAATCACATTGTTCATGTTGTCACAATTGGCAAAGGGTGGGTCAGCACCAGATGGGACCATGCTACACACCAAAAGTTGCATTAGGTGCGTGATATGAGTCTTAATAGGGAAATTGAGGTGTGGTAACTGCTGGGGCTGAAGTGGGAGATGTTGTTATGCCTTCATCTTCTCTTGAATATGGTGGCACACTCAATGTTTTGATTTGTAAGTCTAAGTTGTTACAACCCATGTGAACATTTTCATTTTCTTATGTCAGCACCTTCCTTTCCTGACTGCCTATGCATTGCCACCTCCTTTCTACAATTATGCAATGTCACCACTCACATAAGCATGACCCTTTTCACTTATGACATATGCCTACCATTGTTTTGTTTCTATGACATCACTATGATATCACTAATGACACATTATGATCTCATAGCCATGATATCATTCTCTAGTACATTCCTTACCTTTTACAGACAGTAGGTTCATGTATAAATACTAGAGTTTGTCTTAGGTCAAACCTTAAGTTCGACTTAGCTTGTAATACACAAGTTACATCTCTGGGAACTCCTAGTTCTGGTGAGATTGTCAAAGTTGTTGTTCAAGTGCTCTCATCCGCCTCACTTGTCTCAAGCCTGAGTCTCTTTCGTTGGACTTAGCACTGTCTACTCAATTGTGTTTTGCCAGACTTCACTTTGTTATTGTCTCGGACAATCCTCGTGGCATAACATCATTGATTAGATTGTCGTCATCATAACATAAGTTTCCCCTATTTCTTCTTCACAAAGTAGGGACACTACTTTGAGGTCTGGTATCTAAACCTGAGCATGTGACAGTAATGTTGATGGATTGCTTAATGAATTCCAATGAGGGGAGGTGATATTTCCTGATATAACTGAAGAAGACCCTCATGGTGGGCTCCAGAAATGATGTGAACCTTTGGGATGCTGCCTGAAAAACAGCTATACTTGCAAACACAACCTTAAACAATAAGGGTGACCTGTGCAGAGCACCACTTCAGTGCTAGCAGAGGACATCAAGGGTCTGCAATAGTGAATGTGTGCAGCCAAGGGCTTTCAAGGGGTGCGAGTTTTGTCATTTCTTTGAGTAATTCGCCAGAATGTTAACTTGGGGGTGACAATGAGTGCATCACAATTTGAATGTCAAGTGGGAACTTGAGAAGTAGTTGTAGACCTTGGGGTCTTTTGAGATGGGCTTTGATCACTCTCAGCCCAGAGTTAACCACTAAGACTGTCAAAAATCACTACAAATATTTAGGAACACTGCCAGACTGTGTAGACACCATGGGTGAACATGATGAACTAGGCTGGAATGCTCTAATTGCAGCTGGGGAGAGTCAGAGAGGGGAAAACTGTGTATTTTTCTCTTGCTACTACTATGTATAGACAATGTATTCATATTTGAGGTACAAACTATGAAATTCACTTGCACCAAATAAGAAATATCCAGGTAATGAATATGCATTGCCTATTCAAGAAGAGATAATTTGAAAAGAACATTTGAAATAATGACTGATATCACCATTTGCTTCACCAAGACATCATAATAATTTGTTGTCTGACTACATTGAGGAGGAAAGAATACTGTTGACCATGACCAGCTGGGTGCAACCACAACTGGCATTGACTTCACATGAGATCAAGAGATGTTGAGTATATTCAAGGAATCATTCTGCAATTAAATGTGCACCAGATAAAGGTCCATGACATCTGGATGGAACTCCAACTTGCAAGGGATGTCAAGGGTGTGCCAGGTCATGACACAAGGGAGAATTCGATGGGCTGGCACCAAGAAGGGATAAAGGTGTCCCCTACAATCCAGTAGAGCAAAATGTGTAAGGTCCCTTCCAATGACCAGGTAGGGGCCTCCATTATTGATGCATACATCCCATCCTTTGTTCGATTGAAACCTTCCATACTAGTTGGCCCACACTAACCTTGACACCCATTGATGACAGTCAAACTGCCTGAATCCACTCACATAAGGTCAAGAACAGTCCCCCAACTGGAGGATTTATCCTGTTAAAGAGAGAGGATGATATTCTGCTAGTGGTTGTAAATGCATGTTAGGACTAATCCCACCACAACCACAGGTCTCACATGTAGAAAGAGAGAGAATGGAGACAAGCTTTTATTGACACAGTAGAAAAGTAAGCTGGGTGAGAGCAAACTATCTAGAGTCTCAGGACTATGCACATGCAGCAACAGCCTAGACCCCTCCATAGCCAGACTAGAATTTTATGCAATCAACAAGTTCAGAGGCTGTAGCAACCAAACAAGAAGCTTGAGCACTGAAAATGGCTGATGGCTTCTGGCTACCTCTGTACACATTGCTATAAGGTAGTGACAGAATGGGGGATATTGGCCTGACCACAATGCTTGCAACACCCCCCTCAAGGCCTCATTACCCAATGCAAGCTCCTGCCTCACTACCAAGCTGTGTCAATTAGTGGGATAAGGACAGACCTAGCCCTTCTCTCTTCCCACTAGAGACCAGCATGTGCCACTCTCCATCTCTCCCTCTCACTGCTCATGGCCACGAATGATGCCAATGAGTTGCACATTATCATCACCACAAGCCCCTGTGGAGACCATAAGCATAAGATGGTGAGTAAAGGTTATATGTGCACCATATAGTGCCTTAGAACCATGACATCAGAAACAACCATCATTAATCTGCCTGGATGTAAGTGATGACAATATGTGTGTGACTTTGTACTGACCCAATGTCAACAGCCTGCGCCTAGCCCACCATCATCGCATATTGTTTGATTCCTAACTGTGACTTGAAGAGCTCATAGCAAGCTCAACCATGGGCTACTCAGACATTTACATCAAAGGTTCATGTTAAGTGACTTCCATGGCTATTCCTCAAATGCAAATAGATTTGGGCAGAGGCTGTTTGGAGTGTTAGAAGGCGGTGCATATTCTGCTGGCTCTTTCATGATAAATTATGTACAGTCTTCTGTGCTACTCCCTTTTGCTGTCAGGTATATCTTTTACTGTACACACATGGGTTTCTTGGCAATGCTCCCTTTTGTTGATAGTTACATCTTGTCTTATGTAGAGTGGATTACTCCCCAATATGACCATTTCTATTCAAAGAAGAATAAGAAGGCAGTGGAGGCCTTGGGAATGTGGACCATCCCAGTGTGAAATGAGCTCTTTACACTAAGCCACCTGTTTATGCTGGAGTCCAGTCAACTCCAGGCTCAGTCCAGGCTAAAATGATCACAGCCAAAACATAGCCAAAATCAGCATGGACTCCACATGGACTCCATGTGGAGTCCACACAAATTACTGACTTTCCCTGGAATCACAAGGACTTGGACTGCCTGGGCTCCATGTGGACTCATGTGGACTCCATCCTCACTCCAGACCAATTTGGCCACATGTGTGACACATGACACATATTCACATGACCATTGAGCAGGTGGTCTGTGCACATTTGACAGTATATAAGGACAGCAGCAGTACCCAGTTTCTGCCATCCCCCTCGTAATTTGATTAGTAAGCTGGGCCCAATTAGGTAGATAGAGTAGATGATAGGCAGATTACATAAGTAGATTAGTGTAGTTAATGTAGATAAGATTGGATATAGGTTGATACGTAAATTAGATAAGATGAGATGTGCATATAGTGACAAAAAGTATGCACTGATTGCACATGTCACAATTGGTGTCACATTTCCCACAGTTTCAAAAGTGAAAATTGTCCACATGACCTATTAACAAAAAATGTAGAAGGAGTGAAGCTGACTAAGAATGTGAAAACCAAATAAGTGAAAACATGCTATTCACTGAGATAAATGCAAAAATACTACAAGGATTTCGCATTTTTAGCACAGCCCACTGCACTCTGACACACCAAAGTCAGATTCATGACATGCTCTATTAATGAAATTTGTAGAGTTTAAATCTGATGCTTAGTGATGGTATACAAATATGTGTAAACAAAGGACTTCCTGAGAATTATAACCATTTCTTTCTGTTGTGTGTGACAATGTGATATGCCACATTAAGTCAGATTTATGACATGCTCTATCAATGAAAATTTGTAGAGGTTTAATTTTGTGCTAGTGATGTAGCAAACATCTGTAAACAATGAACTGCTGAGATATAACCTTTCTTCATGGTTTTGTGTGACAAGATTCATGGCATGTTCAACAAATAGAAATTGCAGAAGTAAATTTACCCTGGTGGTGATATTCAACATCTGTTAATTGTGAGACACATGATCTCAAATAATTGCATAGCATGAGTCTAGCTTGTAGGAAATTTGAATTGTTGCTTGTGAAAAAAGTAGTCTGCCATGTGCATTGGCCATGATTCTAGCTTTGGATTGTAAGAGAAATGTGACTGTTTGGTGACATGTTGAGAAAAGTAGTCTGAACCAAGGTATATCATGATGTTTTGTGTACTTTGGAGAATGTGACATTTAGCACTGAAAGGTACAGGTATATTTTACTGTTACTTGTATGGTGGTGCAGTTGAAATTATCAATCAAACATAAACAAACAATGCAAAACATGTTTCTTAATATTTGAAGCACTTTTACATTTTTACTGGACAGTCATCAGAGTCTATGTGGAGTCCAGGCTACACCAATCTGATGTGAGTCCATGCAAAAAGCATGGTGTGGACTTCACATAGACTCCACATGGACTCCACATGGACTTTCCAGACTTTTGGGAGTTTTGCCTGGACTTTGCCTGGAGTCCATGTGGAGTCCACCTGGACAGGTGGCTTAGTGTAAATTACTGCATGAAATAGCACTGGCAGTGAGCTCAAACAAAATAGTATTTGTAGGTGTTCATTGGCAAATGCCATACTCTTTAACATGGCTTGATGGTCACATATAATTTGAAACTGGAACTGGTCAAATGTACACACAATAGCTATCCTAAAATGCTTTCATAGTGTACAAGGTTGTGATATTGTGCCATAATTGATATGAGCAGATCTTCAAGGACTCTGTGGTGTTATTGTGAACTTCTGTGCAAAGCTTGAAATGATAGTCAATTATCTTTCATGAATGTAGGTCAGAAAATATGACAACACTGTTTGGCTGCACAGAGTGCAAGCAGTCTATCATCAGATCCTTTCAGATTGATGGCCTGCTTCCGTTTCCCAATTTTCATGACAACAATATTGCCATGAAAATGGGAGCACTTGTCAACCTGCACCAGACAAGCATTGATTGGCCAGTCACAGTGATATCAATAATGCAGTGCAAATAACACCTTCCCTCTACCCTGCTCAGGTACTGGTGCCCTTCTCCATGGAATATCTTGACTGTGGGGTATGACTGCTTTGATGGACAATGATTGCCCATGCTCAGATACAATTGTTGGAATCTCCTTTGTGCAAGGTGAAGACTGATCCAAAGGAAGCACAAGTTTTGAATGTGGACATGGCAATTGCCAAGCTGGGCTTGCTGCTGCCTGATCCGACCTAGAACAAAGAAATCACAGATAGATCAGGTGAATTAGGTGAATGACAGAAACTGATCTAAACCATGCTTGGCTTCCTCTTTTCACTCCATCCCATATATGTAATTCTAACATCATGCATTGCTGTGCACATAGTGATCTTGGTGATGAGGGGAATTTTGTTATTCATGTAGCAGTGTTATTTAAACATGAGTTGATGGATGGAGGCTTGCAATTACTAGTACAGAAAACAGAGCACTTTACACTCCCCCCCCCCCTAAATGTCAGACTCTGAGCTCAATCTGAGCAATTTGCTTGGACTCCTAGTAGCCTACTTGGACTCTGAGCATTTTTTTAATTTCCAAAAAATGGCTGACAGCTCACCAAAATTGCAACTCCTACTCCAAGTCCAGTCTCAGTCCAGTCCAAGCCAAATCCAAGCTGGGCTCGGATTTAGCTGGTAAGTCCTAGGACTGCCAACACTCAGACTGAGCTAGGACTCTGACTGGAGTACAAGTTGGGTCACAACAGTTGTCACAATTTCACACGGTTTCAGAAAGTGAGAATCATCACATGACCCATTAACAAAAAATGTAGAGGGAGTGGATTTCATCCAGAATATAAAAACCAAATATGCACAAACATAGTATTCATTGAGATAATTGCAAAATACTATCATAATTTTGTATTTGTTAGCACAGCCACTGCACTCTGACACACCAAAGTATGATTTATGACATGCTCTATTAATGAAAGTTGTAGAGGGTTAAATTCTGATGATAGTGGTGTATACAAACATCTGTAACAAATACCATGCTGAGATATAAGCCATCCTTTCATCTTGTGTGAATGCTGACATGGCATACAAAATCAGATTCATGACATGTTCTATTAATAAAATTTTAGAGGCACCAAATTTACCCATATTGTAATTTCAAACAAGTGCAAACAACAACAAAATATGCTGAGATATCAGTTATTTCTTAATTTGTCATCAATGGTGACACCTAAATAAACATGGGTAAGTCTGACCATGAATGGTAAACAAAATATATGCAAAATAATATATATTATAAATAACAGGCAGGGAGGGTGATATAGGGACACATTGTGACAAGAGCCCTAGGCTTCTTGATTGTCATAGTCATAAACTATACATGTAAGTGAAATTCCTTTGTGCCTGAGTCATAGTCAAGGTGAGTGACTAATTAATAGCCAAGCCAGACAAGACCTTTGATGTGTGCTGAGTCCCAAAACAGCACAATGTGAGGACACAGGTTGGGACATTGAATCTCAGGTGCATCAAAAACAGAAAAAGTTGGAGTTTTTGTCTTAACATACTTGGTATGAGTGCTCAGAAGTAGATTTGAGAAAAATTATGTGACATTGCCAATTTTGCATTGAATCATCACAAGACTAAACAAAGCCAAACAGATGGTTAATTTAAGTCAGAGGTACATAGGAAATCAAGAATTATGTAATTTGAAGGTACTACCATGGAGATATAATCAATTCAATGTATTTTTGCTTGTTAGCACATAGCATCACATCAAAAACAAACACTGCCAAAGTAAAAATGTATAAAATGAGCCCACAATTAGGGGTACATAGCACATTAAGATTTATGTAATTTGAAGGTGCTACCATGGAGATATACTTAATTTAATATTATTGCTTGTTAGTAACATAGCATCACACCAGGACCAAACATGGCCAAAGTGTTAGTAAATGAAACGACACCCAAACAGAGGGCTACACAAGGAATTAAAAAGTATGTGACTTCAAGGTGTTACCATGGAGATATAGTCAAATTAATGTTATAATAGAGTGGAAACAATTAGTTGAGATTGGGCTTGGATTATGCTCAGAGTGAGTGATAAAAGTTCCAAGCTCGGACTGGGCTCGGAGTCCACTCGGAATCCTGGTGCTAATTTAGACTACTCAGAGTCAACTAGGACTGGACTCAGATTCCACTCAGAAACCTCAGACTGAGCTTGGATTCCACTCATAGGGGGGGGAGTGTAAACTGCTGAGAAAACAGCATGCATTCGAGCAGTAACTTGGCAGAAGATGTACCAATAGCCTTGAATACAACATTTCCTTCCTCCTTGATATGCTCAGCCTTTATCTTGTCTTTCTCCTCTCCTCTGCTGGTTATTCAGACAAATCAGATGATGGTGACTGTGATAATGGCCCATTATTTGTTTTCCTGAATTCTGCAAACAAATTCCCCAACTACAATGCTGAATACACCATAAAAAAGATGCATTCTGGTGCTGTCAGCCCCATTTGGCAGTTTTTGTAGTTCTGCCTTTGTTACAATGCCAAATTTGACTGCAAACACGTGTTAGCTCCCATCCTATCCTGAAAAAGATAATGCACCAAGTTGATCTATCATAGCTCAGATGTGATTACATTCCTTCACCTGCATGCCCATAATTGTCCTCTTCCCACCAGCTACAGCCGCACCAAATTTGAGCAAGCACACATCAATGGTGGTGGTTCACATTGTACTGGTGACAGCAGAATAGGTAGCAGATAGTAGGACTAGATGTCAAGGTGCTTGCCTGTTTTGGTAACTGCTGCAAAATAACTTGTTTAACCATGGAAACAGAGAGCACAACAAGATGGACAAAACATATATGGCTAGGCATGCTAGCTGTGAGTTGTAGCCATCGGACTTGAGGTAGGTGATTCTTAGACCAGTTTGACCATGCTCTCAACCAATGCAGACAGTGTCATGAAACACGCTGGTCAGGTTAAAGGGAATAGATACAGGTCACTGTTCCCATGACACCCATTGGGTTGCCAACTGCTCTCAGGTGAATCTTGACACAAGGGACAGCAATCTAAATACCCTCACTTATTCCAACTTGCCATGGACATCCTACCTATTCAGGCCACCAGTGTCCCATGTGAGAGAGTTTTTTCTTCTGGAAAAGAAACCATGGCACCTAGGAGGAGGAGGATTACTCCTGAATTGATGGAGGCACTTCAACTTTTGAAGTTTACAATTAGGAAAGGCCCCTCTCTGAGTTTCACAGATGGATTATCATGGGATGATGAAGTTAGGGAGTTTGAGTACATGGCCAGGACTGCCCAGCCAGAAGATGCAGACAGTTATGGCAGGAATTTGAGGCAGGCAGGACAGGATGAAGATGAACTGGATAATATCATTGAAGAAGTGACCAAAGCCATGGAAGATCAAGAGAATGAAGGCTCAGAAAGTGGACTTGAGTATGTTTAAGAGTTAAAATTTGTACATTTTTACTGCAGAATTGAAACATGCTATCTCATATTATAATATAGTTCAACCTCTATTTTGTGCTAGAAAATACAGGTAGGGAGGTGGATGAAGTAGCAGGAGCAAGGAGCAAGGAGCAAGGAGAAGATAATGAGAGTGAGAGGGCAATGAAGGCAAAGTTGGGGGCAGGAGGGCAAAGGTGAAGAGGGTGGAATAAGTGAGAGGGAATGAGGAAGGTAGAGGTAAAGAAGGCAGGAGCAAGAGTGGTTTCAAGGTCTTGCCTAATAGCTGCTAGCTAGCTGAGACAAGCTGATTATTAGCTAAGCCATAGCTTATTTATTAGCATCATGAGCCAGCTTTAGTTATCACCACACAGCCTGCACAGCATGATGTACAGGCAGTACCTTCCTGCTACCTTCCTGCTACCTTCCTGCTACCTTCCTTGCCTCTCACTGCTATCTTATTTACTAGCTATTACTGTATTACACTAATATTCAGCAAGCAAGTATATGCATTGTCTACTACATAGTAATATCAAAGGTGTTTGAAAGGCTGAGGGCAAGGCAGGGTCCAAGAAGGGCAAAGGTGTAAAGGCTGAGAAGGCAAGGGCAATAGGGTGAGACAAGGTGGTGGTGATGTTTGAGTGAGAAAAGGGCAGCAATGGGCAGTGATGTCAATGGGCAGCAGCAACAGACAGGCCTTGTTGGAGGGGGCAGGGCAAGTAAGTGGAATGATGTAGCAGTGGCCATGGACAATGCAGATGAGGTTGGGTACATTCAAATTAGAATATGTGGATTGGATGAGTGTGGACTTGACTAAGTTGAACTGCTGTGGATGGTGGGGTTGGGTTTCACCAGTGAGCATTGCACTGTTGAAACATTGCATGGGACTCATTATTTGGGTATTGTGTAATGTTTGTGGGTGCAGTTGCTCTGACAGCACACTTGGATACCATTTTCTATGTTGTTGGTGGTATCACCAGAGAGTCAGGTAAGCAGGCTAAAAACACCATTGCCTGGTGGTGGCAGCAATGGTGGGGGGGGGATTGGTCATTGGTGATGTTGTAGGGAGTGTCATTTGTACATGATGGTAATTGGTGGTGGTGACATGGCACTGGCTGGGCTGCATTCATCATGTCAAAAGAGGGACAACCCTAAAAAGAATCACTTCATTGCAAAAAGAAAAACATGTAGAAAAACATATGATGGCCCAATGACATTGGTCATCATCATATGGGCCAGTGGTGTTGTCATTGTTGTTGGAGGTTCAGGTGAGGGAGGCTTGTGTGCAGTGGTACATCAAATGCTGGGTGGTCAAATGGTAGGCACTGTAGTGTGTCATTATTGTTAATTGCCATTGTCAGGAGTAAGATAGATCATCTGACAGATGTCAGGGAAGCAGTATGCCATGCAGTTGGGTGGTAGCTGCCATGGTCCATTTATGTTGGTGTTATCATCATTGTCATTACAAAGAGATTCACTTAATATGGATGGTTGAATAAGAACACACAAACACAAAAACACAAAACACTTACTTGTTTATTGTAAATCAGGTATTGCCACTCTGTGGAGGAAGGCATTTTCCTGATGTTGGCATAATGACACCAGCCCAGTATTGATTACAGCTGGAAGCTTTTGGAGGTGGGTTCAGTAAATCAGCCTCATTCAAGCTGGGTTTGAATGTAATCTTTCAAACTAGGGAGGGCTGGAAAACATGACAAGCACAGGAGAGCATGATGAGGGCAGGCAGAGGTGATGAGGGCAGAGAGAGTGCACAAGGACAGGGAGAGTATGATGAGGGTAGGGAGAAGGAATGAGGGTTGAGAGAAGGCAACAAGGGCCATGTGACAAGGGCCAGGCAATGCACAAGGACTGGGAGAGTGGCAACAAGGGTAGGGAGAAGGTGACAAGGGCTGGGAGAATTCAATGAGGGCTGGCCCAGCTGGGTGAGTGCAATGAGCCAGGCAAACACAACAAGGACAGGAAAGTGTGAGGAGGGCAAATAGAAGGTCAGGAGGGCAGAGAGAGTGCAACAAGGACAGGGAGAGCATGATGAGGGGGTAAGGAGAATGCAACAAGGGCTGGGAGAATGCAACAAGGGCTGGGAGAATGTGACAGGGACAGGAGAAGGTGAAGAGGGCTGGGTGGTGACAAGGGTAGGGAGAAGGTGAAGAGGGCTGGGAGAAGGCAACAAGGGCTGGGTGAATGTGATGAGAGCTGGGCAAATGAGAGGGGGATGTGATGAGGGCTGGTAGAAGGTGAGAGGGCAGAGTGTGTGCAACTTTGGAGGTGGGTTCAGTAAATCAGCCTCATTCAAGCTGGGCTTGAATGTGAATCTTTCAACTAGGGAGAGGCTGGGCAGACATGACAAGCACAGGAGAGCATGATGAGGGCAGGAGAAGGCATGACAAGGGCCAGGTGAGTGCAACAAGAGCTGGGCAAAGCTGCAAATGTGATGCATCAGGAATTTCCTTCAACTTAAATCATCTATTTGTTCTTGTAAATCAAGTCATTTTAAGTCATTTTAAAGCTAGACCCTTGACTTTGGCTCACTCTTTATACTGGCTCAAATTCCTTGGTGGACTTAAGTATGACTTAAATTTAGGCTAGGCTGATACCAAACCATTCATCAAATATTAAAAATAGGTCTTTATTCAATAGCTAATTATAACAGAGTACAATAATAGATATAGACAGGCTAGGAAACAGGGTTGGCATGAGGGAGACAGCTAGGGAGCCAGGATGGAGACAGCAAGGAGATAGGCTGGGTGAGCAGGGAGAGTTGGGTAGGGAGAGATGGGCAGAGAGCAGGTGGCAGGCCAAGCAAGCAAACAATGGGCAGGGCACGGAAAGTAGGCAGGGGGTGCAGGTGGGCTGTGGAATAAACAAGGCAGGTATCCCAGGATGACCCATACCCATACCCGAAAAAAACCTGTACGCCAT